>JBAKBP010036158.1:0-18710 GCA_037953745.1 Lithodes maja
AGGAGATTTCAACGTTCACCACCGCCAATGGCTCTCCTCTCACACTACTGATCCACCTGGTGAACAAGCCTACGTCTTTTCTATCCTAAATGACCTAGAGCAGTTAGTTCAGCAACCCACCCGTATCCCGGATCGCATCGGAGATCGGCCCAACATTCTTGACCTGTTTCTAACTTCTAACCCTTCTTCTTATACTGTCGATCTTTTCTCTCCTTTGGGCTCCTCCGACCATAAACTTATCTCTGTCACCTGTCCTATCTCTCCAGTACAGCCACCCGATCCTCCTAGCCGGCGGCGCTTGTGGCACTTTGGCGCTGCCGACTGGGAGGCTCTTCGGCAGTACTTCTTTGATTTCCCATGGAATGATTTCTGCTTCCATGGCCGAGGACCCTCGGAGAGTGCTGAACGCATTACCGAGGTAATCCTATCGGGCATGGAAGCATACATTCCATTCTCTTTCTCTCAGACTAATGCTAAAAAATCTTGGTTTACTCACTCCTGTTCTACTGCTGTCCGCAATAAGGAGGAAGCATTCAAACGGTACCGACGCCTTAAAACTCAAGACTCTCATTCTTCATATGTTTCTGCCCGGAATCAAGCCAAATCTGTTCTTCGACTTGCCAAACACTCTTTCATCAATAATAAATGCACTGAACTATCCAACTCTAGCTCTTCCCAAGCTTTCTGGCATCTAGCCAAAAACCTCTCCAACAATTTCTCTTCCTCGTCTTTCCCTCCCCTTTCCCACTCTGATGGCACAACCATCATTTCTTCCTCTGACAAAGCTAAACTCTTTGCTCAAACTTTTGCTAGAAACTCCACCTTGGATGATTCCGGTGCTATTCCTCCCTCTCCGCCCTCCTCTCTCTTACTTATGCCTAATATCCTAATCTCTTCTAAAGATGTACTTTCTACCCTCTCTGGGCTTAACACTAATAAGGCGTACGGTCCGGACGGTGTTCCTCCTGTTGTTCTCAAAAACTGTGCTTCCGTGCTGACTCCCTGCCTAGGCAAACTCTTTCGTCTCTGTCTATCCTCTAACGTCTTCCCTTCATGCTGGAAGTTTGCTCACATTCAACCTGTCCCAAAGAAGGGTGACCGCTCTCAACCCTCCAACTATCGTCCAATTGCTCTTATCTCTTGTCTTTCTAAAGTTTTTGAAACTATTCTTGCTTCCAAATTTCTTAAGCATTTCTCTTCTCATAATCTGCTCTCAGATCGCCAGTATGGCTTCCTTAAGGGTCGCTCTACTGGTGATCTTCTTTCATATCTTACTAACTCTTGGTCATCCTCCTTTCGGGACTTCGGTGAGACTTTTTCTATTGCACTAGACATATCTAAAGCCTTCGATAGAGTCTGGCATAAATCTTTAATTTCTAAACTACCCTCCTTCGGTTTCTATCCCTCCATCTGTGCCTTTGTCTCTAATTTCCTTTCCAGCCGTTCCATAGCTGCGGTTGTGGACGGCCATTGTTCACCTCCTCACCCTATAAACTCCGGTGTTCCTCAGGGCTCTGTCCTATCTCCTATTCTCTTTCTAATTTTTATAAATGATCTCCTTAACTGTACCTTAATTCCCATCCATTCATACGCAGACGACTCAACCTTACACTACTCCATTAGTTTTTCAGAACGCCCCAGCCAGCAATCCCTCAACGACAAACGTAATGAAGCCATAGAACTCTTAAATTCTGATCTAAATACTATTTCCAATTGGGGCAGAGAAAACCTTGTTAACTTTAATGCTTCCAAAACACAATTTCTCCATCTATCTACCCGTCAGGATCTCCCAGCGGACTATCCCTTATTCTTCAACAATACAAAAATCAACCCTTCATCTTCTCTCAATATTCTTGGTGTCTCTTTTTCTTCTGCTCTCATTTGGAAGGACCATATTACCAGTCTTGCTAAGGCAGCCTCCCAGAAGCTGGGTGTGCTCAACCGCCTTAAGGGGTTCTTTTCCCCTGCACAGCTTCTTGCTCTGTACAGGGGCATAGTGCGCCCTTGTATTGAGTATTGTTCACATGTGTGGGGAGGTTCCTCTCACACCGCTCTCCTAGACAAAGTTGAAAGGAAGGCCTTTCGTATCATTAACTCCCGTCCACTCACCAACTCTCTGCAATCTCTCTCTCTCCGCCGCAATGTTGCATCTCTCTCGCTATTCTATCGCTACTATAATAATCAGTGTTCCTCAGAGCTATCCCAGTGTATACCACCTCCTTTACGTAGGGCACGTGGTACCCGTCTTGCAACTCAATCCCACCTCTACTCTGTGCAACTCTCCAACCCAAGAGTGAAACGTTACTCTCAAACTTTCTTCTACTCAACATCTGAGCTCTGGAACTCTCTCCCAGAATCAGTCTTTCCCTCTTCCTATGACTTAAATTGCTTCAAACTCCGTGTGTCCAGGCATTTTGGCTCGAACGTCCCTTGATTTTGGCCCTGTCACTCTTTCAACTATGGGGGAGGCACTCGCTATAGGCAGTTATGCCTTTTGCCTCCCTCAATCACATAGAAAAAAAAAAAAAAAAAAAAAAAAAAATTGATGCGATATATACGCAAATTATGAATGTATTTATGGAGACGGGAAATGAGAGGTGGGTGGGGGGGGGGGGGAGGGAGGAGAGAAAGGGAGAGAAGAAGGCAGGAAGGAAGACAGTGCTGTAGTAGCTCCTGTCACGGAGGTGCCCGAGGCATGAATGCCATAGGATTCTCAGCCTTCTAGCCTGGCCAATTGCTGCTGTATGTCTCAACTTTTTTGAGCACTTTTATGCTATTTAGAGTACGTGTACGTAGGGGTACGTATGTGTACGTATGTAGGCCACCCATATAACAAGGAATATGCCGCATATAGACCAAATATTGCAATATATAAGCGAATTATCAATGAGTTTCTAGGCGGGAACGAAGATGTGGTTGAAGTTTGGCGGGAATGAAGGGGAGGAGAGGGTGTGTTGCGCCATAATATCACGTATATCTCGTATTTAGAGCACTGTCATGCTATAATAAAGATGTGTACGTATGTAGGCGTCGCATATAACAAGGAATATACCGCATATAGACCAATTGATGCGATATATACGCAAATTATGAATGTGTTTATGGAGACGGGAGACAAAAGGTGGGTGGGTGGGAGGGAGGGAGGGACTGATGGAGGGAAGGAAGGAAGAAAGAAAGACAGCTGTGTGTACAATGAATGGAGAGAGAGAGAGAAAAAGTGAGATATGCATATGTCGTTCGAATAGATGGCTTTCAGAATTGCATTTTTATGCAAGCAGACATTGCATTTTAGACACATGTGAAGTATGCACATAAATAGGTAGGCCATTGACTGTAAATAAAGTACGATATTATAGAGTAGTTTTGAGGAGGGATAGATGGAACGAGGGAGGTCAGTAAACAGACGAGGGAGATAACCTTTCTGGGAACTGAGCTAAATTTAGACTGGTGTCCAGTGGACTGGTGTCGAATGACGCTTGTGAAAGGGAAGGGCAGATTGGCATCAGAAACACTTAGATATATTTATTTGCAAGTAATATGCAATCTAAATGTATATTCGAGACCTACTTGAAGTATTTATATGATAGTCATGACTATGTATAATCCAATATACGCGCGTAAGGGCGTAGGCGAGATATAAGAAAGATGGTTGAGCAATTTTCGACACCCACACAGTTGTTATTCATTATTTACAAGATTATACAATACAAATGTATTTGTGAAGATTATTTTATGCATGCTGTATTTATACAAATTTAGTTGGCAGCCAAACTCAGACAAAGAGAGGTGGTGTGGATGGAGGGAGGGAAGGGTGACCCACTGACCCACTGACCGTGTGATAGTGATTGGAGTCACACTGAGAGGGACAATTTTGGTGAGTGTTGGGGCAATTTTTGAACAAATAAAGTTCTATAATTACCTTTTTTGACAGAGAGAAAGTTTTATATACATTTGCATGATATGATTGATAATCCCATCAATTTACAAAAGTAAATTGGTGGGATAAATAATTTGTTTTTATATATTGTCATCTCGATTGTAGACACGAAGATTTGAGTGACAAATTGTATGAGCTGCTGTGGCCTAGTCAGTAAGGTGACGGACTGGAAATCTCAAAGTATGGCAGGGCAGTGGGATCGAATCCAGGAGAGAGTTATGGGAAGGTTTTATACTGTTTAGAAATGTTTTGATAATTTTTTGTTTTACAAGATCATGTCATTGTATTCAAGCAATATGAAATATTCATATTGCAAGAATACAATGACATGACCTTGTATTTTTTATTTTTTTATTATCATCTTATAAATAGGTTGGACAGGATTTATTGAAACATAATGATTTTTTTACAATTCATTTGAGGTTAAGATATATAAATATTGGCTATAACAAACATATATATTGCTATAGTGAACAAAAAGGCATATCACATGGACATCTTTGAAACTTATAAACTAAATAATAAAAGACACATATTTATATAATGAAAAAAGGCATATCACAGGGACATCTTTGAAACTTATAAACTAAATAATAAAAGACACATATTTATATAATGAAAGAAGGCATATCACAGGGACATCTTTGTAACATATATTATATAATATATATCTAAAATTATGAGGTAGCGTGATCAGTTAGGTCAGAGTTAGGTCAGGTAAGGTAGGGCAGGAGTCCAGGGCAGGGGGCGGCACTCAGTAGTGCTTATACATATGGTAGTCCCTGAAGCAGTCCCCAAGCAGAGTGCAACCTGGCACTAGTGGCACATTGTGGTGACTTTCTTTGTTGTTGGGGCTCTCCTGGAGGTGTTGATGCAGACGTGACACTTCACCTGCCTGTGACGAGTGCCAACCAGTTCCGTGTGGGTTGGGAAGTGTCTTTCCACCCCCACCTGGATGCGGTCAGGGACATGATCCCCACGCCATGACGTACGCCTGTGAGTGGGGGTGCCATACTTCGTCAGGAGTTGATATGACACGTTGTACACAAATTCCCTGAATATGAGTTTTTAATTTGGTGCCATATCTTCTTGACCAACCACAGGTTGTAGGCGTTGAGCATCGTGATGTAAACTAGGTGGAGGAAGAGCTTGTGATACCACTTCACAGTCTTCCTCAGACACTCAACGCCTGCCAGTTGACAATCCGACTTGTCCACCACGCGCATGTACTCACTGCCACTATCCACTCCCCCTCCACGGTCCTGTGCTGCGGTGTCGTCATCGTACTCCTGGCTGTCACCATCCCCAAACAGCAGGGCATCATACTTTGATGGTGTTAGGGTCTTCATCCGTCTACTAACACGTGCAGGCGTCTTGTGGGCAGGGGCAGAAGGGCCGGCAAGGGCGGCGTCGGCAGGGCCAGCAGTGATGGGTGGTGCAGAGGTCCTGGATGCAGGCAATATAATTGTTGTCCCTGTCGCCCCTTTCCCTTTCCCTTTCCTTTTCCCTTGGGCAGGGGCAGAAGGGCCAGCAGGGGCGGCGTCGGCAGGGCCAGCAGAGGTCCTGGCAGTAGGGAATATAATAGTGGTGCCTGTCGCCTTTGGCTGCCCTTTCTTCCTTTGGGCAGGGGCACGGGCGGCAGGGGCAGCAGAGGTGGCAGGGGCAGAGACGGCAGGGGCAGCAGAGGTGACAGGGGCAGAGGCGGCAGGGGCAGCAGAGGCGGCCGGGCCAGGGGCGGCTGGTGGTGGTGGTGGTGGTGGCAGGGTGACAGTGGCAGGCGTACAAGATTTTTTACCTACTGTACGCCCGTCCCTTTTATCCTAGTGGCCCCCGCAGGTTCTGCAGCCCCATGGTGGCCTCCTGCGTCGGTGCTACTGGTGGCAGTGGTGGTAGTGGTGGTAGCAGTTGCCTGGGTGGTGGTGGCAGTGTCCCCAAAGGCCAATGACCTCTGTGCACTGCCCCTGCTTGCACGTGTTTTACGTACTTTACGTGCGGGTTCTTCGTCTTCCGAGCTATATGGAGTGTCGTAATGGTAGCTTGGGTTTCTGGCAGCCACCCTCTGCCTTCCACGGCCGCTGACACCACCAGAAGGAGTGCTGGTTGTGATCAGGGCGCGAGCGTGAGGGGACGTGTGGGCTCTCATAGCTAATGCTTGTGTACTGGCGTGTACTGCTTGTACGTGCCCGGCCCGAGCGTACGGGGTGGTGGTATCGAGAGTTGCCAAGTAGTACTACACCCACACCAATTTGTAGCCGCCTGACTGTAAGCCCGCGGTTTGGTACGCATTTAAAAACCTGGATCTTAAGAGTCTTCCCGCAGTCGCCCGGGGAAACTCTTAAGAGTCTTGCGGCACTTGCCGGGTTAAAAAAGAAAAAAAAAACAGGCAATTAGCCTTTTACAGGCAGTTACAAAACAAGTACATTACTGACGGCTATAACCGTCGTTGGAACTGGGGAGTTGCTTATCTACTGACAGCTATAGCTGTCGCTGGGATTGTACGGGTTAAGGAAGCCATACTGGCGATCTGAGAGCAGATTATGAGAAGAGAAATGCTTAAGAAATTTGGAGGCAAGAATGGTTTTAAAAACTTTATAAATACAATAGATGAGAGCCATTGGACAATAGTTGGAGGGTTGACAGCGGTCACCCTTCTTTAGGAGAGGTTGAATGAGAGTAAACTTTCAGCATGAAGGGAAGACGTTAGAGGATAGACTGAGACGAAAGAGTTTGCCTAGGCAGGGAGTCAGCACGGAAGCACAGTTTTTTAGTACAACAGGAGGAACACCGTCCGGACTGTACGCCTTCTTAGTATAGCCCAGAGAGGGTAGAAAGTACATCTTTAAATGAGATTAGGATATTAGGCATAAGTAAGAGAGAAGAGGGTGGAGAGGGAGGTATAGCACCGGAATCATCCAAGGTGGAGTTTCTTGCAAAAGTTTGAGCGAAGAGTTTAGCTTTATCAGAGGAAGAAGTGATGGTTGTGCCATCAGAGTGGGAAAGGGGAGGGAAAGACGAGGAAGAACAGATGTTGGAGAGGTTTTTGGCTAGATGCCAGAAAGCTTGGGAAGAGCTAGAGTTGGATAGTTCAGTGCATTTATTATTGATGAAAGAGTGCTTGGCAAGTCGAAGAACAGATTTGGCTGCATGTTTCCCTAATTTCATAACCACTGTATGAATTTTCGCGTTTTCGTTGTCCACGAATATCAGATCCAGAACAGGTTTCACAATTTCAAGATACGTGGCTATGTCGTGGTCTTCTTGCTTGAAAGAAATAACATCAAGTGCTTTACCAGCAATGTTTAATATTGAAATTGGGGTTGATTGAGTTAAAACAAAAAAATCTAGAAATCAAAATATGCTGTTATGCCGTATCAAGACACCGCTGCCACCAGTATTATGCATAGTTGTAATCCAACTTGCTTGGTAGTGTGTTCTCATAAGCTCCTTATTTGGGTGGCTTAGAACAGATTCCTGCTCGACAGGAACATAACTCGCATAGATATAAATATACTAGATCACTCAATTCACTCCCAACGACAATAAATACACACAATAAGGTTCACACTTTTTATTTCTTTAATAGCTAGATACACATGGCGCATCAGATGATTAGCTACGGAGCATAACATCAATGGCTAAATATCTGACTGGAACAATTTAAAAAGATTTTACTCATTAATGAATATGGCGTCACTTACAAAACAATAAAATCAATGTACACAATAATGTCTATAATAACTGATGACAATATTAATAACTAAACAAGGTGTACAAAGAGAGTTATCACATGGTATAAATGTGGGCAGCGAGTATCAGGGGCCCTCGCACAGGTAAGGTAGCATGGCGGTGGCTGGAGGTCACGTGACCAGGTGTGACTACAAAAGGTAAAAGTAACCGCGCTAGTATAGACTAGACTAACTGCGTATATTTGTAAGTCTTAATTATATGGAATATTTGCTCTCGGAAAGCTAGATGCAAATCTTACGTTAGTATTGGAAAGAGGATAGTTTATGAAAAGATGATAAGGGTCAACTAGTGAATAATTTGACACCGTATCTACGAAAATTAATATAGTCTCATATGAACTTGTAAAGAGGAATTTCTATTTCGCAAACGTAATATAGAAATAAAATAGCCGAGAATTTGTAGGCTCAGGGTATAATATAAAATAAACTCACAGAACTAAAGTAGTGAATCAAAATAGCCAAAATGTATAGGCTGCGAATATAAAATAAAAATTAATTCATAGAACTCTCGTAATGAATCAAAATAGCCAAAATGTATAGGCTGGGAATATATAATACAAATTAATTCATAGAACTATAGTAATGAATCAAACTAGGCTAGAACACAGTTAGGTAAATAGAAATTCCCAAACTGATGATGTTCACCATATAACGTGGTGGACCAAATTATTCACAAGATTAACTAGAAACTAAATTAATCAGAAAACATGCAGGAGGTAGTCGAACTTACACGGAAAAATAATTTAAGGAAGTATGGATTACTAGTTATCTGAAGGTATATCTTACACGGGACCTAGGAATGTCCGTAGTGGGGTAGTATTTTAATTTGAACTAGTATAGTATTTACGCTCTCTCTTTGAACACTTTGCTACTCACATAGATATACACTGAGAATATACACATAAAATATACACTGAGAATACACACATAAAATAAGATCTACTGGTGTTCATAACATGTAGAAAGGTGATACTTTCATGTGTATCTCAGTCGTGCTCATATATATAATATTCTAGGAAATATAACGAAGTTATATTCTGAGTATTATAGATATTAAATATGAAAAAGATGTATATAAGCTTCTCACATATAGGAATTAAGGTTTTAATAAACTGCGAGACCAAAGGGGTCTTGATCAAATTATAAATTGAACACTCAATATACTGTACCTGTATCTTATAAAGCCTTGACAATAATTCCAAAACTCAAGAACTAAAGAAACACTTAGACTGGTGAAGAATGATCCTTTAGATTAATCTGGTCAGCGATTCACTTTGTACGCCTCTAAGTTTGTACGCCTCTAAGTTTGTACGCCTCTAAGTTTGTACGCCTCTAAGTTTGTACGCCTCTAAGTTTGTACGCCTCTAAGTTTGTACGCCTCTAAGTTTGTACGCCTCTAAGTTTGTACGCCTCTAAGTTTGTACGCCTCTATGTTTCTCTTATTTATCAGAGAGAGAGACGGTGTGTTTTCACCAAGCTAGAATAATCACTTCTAGTATTCACAGAGCATCTAGATTTTTCACTTCTAGTGCTGGGCTACTAAACTAGAACTTTCACTTCTAGAGCCTACCCTTCACAACAAGATTTTTCACTTCCAGTGTTACACACCTCTTCTAGAATATTCACTTCTAGGTATTGGAGACAGACTAGAACGGGCACTTTAGTGTTACGAGAGCTATTATAAGGACGATTTTGCTTAACCCTATCAGCACTACCTGACCTTGGATCTCATTCTAGTTTACCAGTGGTTAATAGACGGATCGACAAAGCTGCCTAACTTTCCTCAATTTCTGTGAGGTGGTATTCAAGGTTTAATATGGATCATGTTTAATTGACTGCGGAATATTAGGGGCATTGTGATTTCAGTTTTTGAATTATGGTGAAGTTAATATTGGTCTTAAAAATACAATACATACATGAATACATGGGGAATGTTGTTCTTTATCTTTCAACATTCAACTCTTATTTCTAGGAAGCTACCTGGTTGCATGATAATTTTTTTCCTGCATTTCATGCTTTAGTCGATTATCACTTGTCTATGTAATGTTTTCTTTAGTCACTGTGGATCTGTTCTCGTTGATCGTATTGGTCTCCCGTATTGTCGAGTGACTTATTCTGAACTTATCTCTTGTAATAACATATCGGTTCTTGATGAGGAATTTGCATAAATTCCTCCTCATTGTAGTCCAAATAGGGTCCTTGGGTTGGAGGTGTCCCTAATCTGTATCTCCGACCTTGTGATTGGTCCTGGAGGAACCCAGGTGATTGGCTCGGACTTGGGTCGTGCTCGTTAAGGGGCCGTGTAGTTCCCATGACTGTCGGTAGATGATGTGGTTGATTTATGGTAGACTGTGTTGTTCCTGGGTATGTTGTAGAACATGTAAGAGAACGTTGATTTAATAGCACCGACTGCGTTTTTCCTTTCTCTGTTTGTGCTTGTGTCCCACTCCTTTTCTTCCCTCTTCTTCTTACTCGTAGGCTGGCTGTTTTGGCTTCTGTTTGGTTTACTTCTTCCTCGACTGTTGATATACAGTATATGTTGAGGTGCTCGTGTCGCCTTTAACCCGTGTCTTTTAGGTACTGGGGTAGGTCTGGTCAGGGTTTTGTTGCAATGTTTTTTGAACCCGTCATTACACTCACAACATCCACCTTTGGCTTGGAAACAAGGAGAGAGAACGTAGGAGAAGACAGAGAAGAGATTGTTGTCAACTGCTTCAGACACCTGATTCTAGGTTTGTTGTAGGTGAGGTGGTCCTTAAAGTATGTCAGTCGTATACTCTACATGCAAGAATCTCCAATGTAATAGATGTTCATGTATTATTTGCATTGCACATTTTTTGCTATAGAATTATGTGTGTTATAGCCACTCATTATGGTTATCCATATATTTACAAATCAATCTCAGATGGGTTCAGTCTTTTAAATAATCTTCTACTTGGCATGTACATTTCGAACTTGCATAAGCAGTTTAAGGGCTAGGAATGGGTCCTCTCTTAGTGTCTGTGAATGTACTTTACTCTGCTTTAATCTATACATGTTGTGATATGTTAATGAATGTTTTGTGTTATAGTGATGACATGTGTTGTGATGATGGTGTTATTTTTCATTGTATGATTATTCATGTACACTTAGATATCATATTTGTCTTGTGATTTTGACGGCCAGGAAAACTAGACTTTATCTCTCTCCTTCGCCTCTTTTTCTTCCCCACCGCCACCCCCACAAGGAAATGGAGAAGCAATGAGTAGATTACAAACTAATAGATACAACTAATTGTATTTCTCTAGGCACAATTGTTGACGCAGGTAATTAAATTAACTGAAAACTCCAGGCCTTCTCGATCGCCAGGGGAAAGAGACGACACATTTGTGAACTATTTCAATTGTTTTCTTCCTCTTTCTTCTTATTATCTTTACGTTCGGCTCTTCTCCATTACAACCTATTGTTGTTCATTATACTTCTCCTCTTCACCTGTTATTAACATTTGCTCTGTTCTTCTCCGTTGCTCGCTCTTCTACACTTTTGTTCTGTCAGCTGTCTGATATTATCTTATGTTTGTTTAGTTTTTATCTGCTTCAACCTTTCCTTTCTTTTGCTTTTCACCACATTTGCACCTCTCCGTTTCTTACTCTCAACGGTTTCCTATTCATAGTATTTCATCCTCTCGTTATTTGCTCCCTTCTAAATTTTATTTCTCTCCGCTTCTTAGTTCCTTAGCTCTTCCTTGTTGAGCAATGTGTTTCCCAATTTATGTGTTGAATTTACCTGTCGAGCAATAGTGAGTCATTTACCGAAAACTATATAGAAAGACTAGACCGGGTGCATGAGATTTTATTATGTACACACACACACACACACACACACAGCCCGTAGCCTAGTAGGTAGAGCTCTCGTCTCACACACGAGGGGTCGGGGGTTCAATCCCCCGGCCGGGCGGAGACAAATTGGGCTTGTCTCCTTTCATGTGTTAGCCTCAGTTCACCTAGCTGTAAATAGGTACCTGGAATAAGTGGACGACGTTGTGACGTCCCATCTGGGGTTGGCAAAAATGGTACAAGGCGAGATGGGTATCATATGGTTCACCTAAGCTGATGGCTACCTAAGCCTTCGGGCGAGACGGTACCGTCTATAGTGAGAATGGTACCATACAGATCCACCCTAAGCCTTCGTTTCCGTTGTCGCCAATGGCTAAATACACACTACACACACATCCACAGCCATTCCAACAGTACATAAAACACTTAGCATGCATTTCACGCAATACATTCCCAGTTAAGGAGGCGTGATAATAATGAGCTTAGCTCGCATTGCGTGGATTCCCCTTGACGAACAAGTAACTGAGTAACTGAGTAACACACATTACATTTTGTATTTAATTCTTCTTCTCTACTTTCTCTCCCCTCCTTTCTGGCTTCTCTCTACCACCCACATCTAACCTTCATCTTCTAATCCTCTGTCTTCCCCTCCTTCTCCACCCTTATTATATTCTCTCTCTCACATATTTCACGTCTTCCATTCCCCCATTTCTGTCTCTCCCCTTATTACCTATACCCCTCTTCCTTATGTGTTCCTATTCCTTCTAATCCACTCAACTTCTCATTTCATGTTCCCTCGCGTCTGTTATCATATTCCTTATTTGCTCATGCTCTCCTCTCTGGTTGTCCTTTTCCTAATGTATTGGTCTTGTTATCCACCATCCTACACTTTTTACCTTACCAAACCTCTCTCATCTCTACCTCTGCCTCCCCTTACTCATCCAATTCCTCTTACTTTATCTCCTCCTCCTCCTTTCATTTTTTTCCTCCTTCTTCTAATGTTTCTGTCTTTTTCTCCCCACCCCACACCCTTCCTCTCTCCCAATCCTCGAGCCAGAGACTCCTCGTCCCGGGGCTCGCAATTACCATTAGAAAAGAGTCATGAGTTTCGAATGTCTTTTCGTTTTTACGTTTCAATTTTTTTCTCTGGAGCTCGAGGGAAGAGCGAGACGAACCAGATTTTAGTGACCATTTTATATACCAATTGTACCTCGTTAGGGTCCGTTCCGTGCTGTTGTTGTATTATAATGAGTGTGTGTGTGTGTGTGTGTGTGTGTGTTACTCAGTTACTTGTTCGTCAAGGGGAATCCACGCAATGCGAGCTAAGCTCATTATTATCGCGCTTCCTTAACTGGGAATGTATTGCGTGAAATGCATGTTAAGTGTTTTATGTACTGTTGGAATGGCTGTGGATGTGTGTGTAGTCTGTATTTTAGCCAATTGGCGACATCGTGGCTTAGGGTGGATCTGTATGGTACCATTCTCACTATAGACGGTACCGGTTCGCCCGAAGGCTTAGGTAGCCATCAGCTTAGGTGAACCACATGATACCCATCTCGCCTTGTACCATTTTTGCCAACCCCAGATGGGACGTCACAACGTCGTCCATTTATTCCAGGTACCTATTTACAGCTAGGTGAACTGAGGCTAACACATGAAAGGAGACAAGCCCAATTTGTCTCCGCCCGGCCGGGGATTGAATCCCCGACCCCTCGTGTGTGAGACGAGAGCTCTACCTACTAGGCTACGGGCTGTGTGTGTGTGTGTGTGTGTGTGTGTGTGTGTGTGTGTGTGTGTGTGTGTGTGTACGATTTGGATCAGTTAGTTTCATTCTCAATGTGTGTGTTTAGTGGGTGCAGATGATTCGAATGGATATGAGGGCTCCTGGACAACTCAAGCAGCAGACCATATTATCCAGTTGACCACTTTAACAAGACCTCAACCATTGTCTAATTAATCAGGGCTAACCAATCAGTGCCTCTTAAAAGCACTGCCCTAGCTTGGCCTAACCTAACCTAATGTAATTGTATTGGTTGAGTTGGCGGTGATAAGCATTGATTGTTGAAATGATCTATTGGTTGACTCCTTTGGTAACCTATTTGAAGAATAGCCTCATTGTTACATAGTATAAGTTACACTTTATATACTACACCATTTTAATTGTCACAAGTTCATTATATAACGCCTACGTACGTTCAAGCGTACAGTATATAATATAGGTTTGATTCCCGGAGGGAAGTAGAGAAAACCTAATATTTAGTAGGGCCCCGTAATCATTGACGATATTGCCTATTAGTATAATAGTCTCCATTCAACATCCCGCGTCAGCATTTTGAATCTACCGCCGCGGAAGTATCATGGAGTACTCACCATAAGTGCACGCTTAATTCCCTTATGGGATCGTCATTATGATAGGGTACCCTACAGAAAAAACCCTGTAAAAAATAAAAAATAAAAATTAACTTAATATTTGTTATCATATGACTTTCCATATGTGGATTTCTTGCGTTTCGCTTCCCGACTCCAGGCGCTCTAGCGGCCATCTTCGTCCTTCACTGATATACCAAGATACAACTCTAGAAATCAACGAATGGGAAGTGGGATGGATGGGAGGGTCATTTTATCGTCAATGATTACGGGGCCCTACTAAATATTAGGTTTTCTCTACTTCCCTCCGGGAATCAAACCTATAATTTAATAGTGGCCCCATCATCATTGACGATATTGCCTGAATACCAAGTCTGGAGGGGGACATTTGTGACAATATCCTAACCTCAGGGGACAAAATAATCCGTATAACATTTTTAAAGTTTTATTGTATTCAAACAACATATAAAAAATATAAAAGATTGTAAGCAGTGCGTGACATCAAGAAAGTCTGCTTACTCAAGATCAGATCTTTTTCTTAAGATCTATGCATGACACTTTTGGGGACACGCATGTGTTCCCATAAATAGAACTATAACTCTGTAGAATTTAGTTCTAACCTTAGCAATATTTGTACAGTATAATATATGTTTGTACATTCTGATAATACTAGATAGTTGCAACTATGCTAGATTTCTTCTTAAACTTAACATAAAATAAAATTTGTTGAACTGTACAACCAGTTTGATCACAGCTCGTGATTTATCATAGTTCTCCGGCGGAGACTTAGTGAGGCATGGGCTATTCCGCACCCCCCCCCCCCCCCCCCCTCCTTCTCTTAAAACAAATCTTACACAATAGAACATAACCTACTGGACCGGTTGTCGTAAAGCTACACAAGTACGCTTTGATTTATCGAAAGCGACCGACAGGTAACGTGTTACAAAAGTTTGATTGGACGCCCATAATTGAGTATTAGCAATGTCTTCTATCAAAAAGTTTTGTAAGAACCGAAGAGAGACTGCCCATTTCCTGATGTCGTGAGCCCTGCCCACCACGCCGGGGTTACTTTCTTTAATGACGTCTACTAACAAAGAAGCTAACTTTCTTCTCGTAACACGATTACCTGCCTGGTTCACCCATAGAGCACCTGATTGGTGAGGAGGCGCAGCCCTCATAAACTTAGTTAAGGCCTGCACTGGGCATAAAATATGATGAGAGTGTCCGTGTTTCAATGCCGGGACAGAAAACTCAGAAAACACATGATCAGAATGCTAATTTTTTGCTATGAAGGTGGGAGACAGTGCGATTTGCACATGATCGTGCAGTCTCCCAAACCTAAGGCAATTAGGTTCGTTGCTCATCGCCGCCAGCTCAGACACCCTATTCCCCGTGCCAAGAGCCATCAGGAAAACAGCCTTCTTAAAGAGTGAAACAAAATCCGGCGAGTTATTGTATTTACGTGATTGAAGCAATGATAAGGCTTTGTCTAGTGACCAAGTGGGCATGAGCTGACACGGTGGAGGGCGTAGCTTGAAACACACCCTCATGAACCCTTTCTCCTCCGCCTTCGGTACGGAAAGACCAGTGAGAACAAAGAAGGGAGTTCTGATGACAGATAAGTGAGTTTTTAATGTGACTACTGAAAAACGTTTTTGCTCAAATAGATAATCTAGGTATTTGAAAATCAAGGCTCCCGAGGCATCCGTTTGCCCTGACTCTACAATCCAGGTTGTAAACGTTTTCCAACGTGATTGATATTGTCTCCTGGTAGACATGGTATATTGGTTCAAAAGTTTATTTGTGACACTTTCCCCAAATTGAGCTAACCATTTTGCGTTCTCAATGTCCAGAAGGCAAAACTGAGCGAGGTCCGAAGGTTGCCAATCGTCTCTAAGTGGAATGCGGAGACCGGGAGCGTCACCTTGGTCCTGCACCATTCTTGCAACTGATGGTACCATGCATGAGCCGGCCATAACGGCGCGATCATCGAGACTAAGCCCCGGTAACCTCTTAGTTTGTGAATCACCCGGCACATAAGCACAGAATCTGGTGGAGGAAAAAGATAAATTGAAGTCCACTTGTTCCAGTCCTACAATAATGCATCTGGTCCCCCCCCCGGGGTCACCCTCTGGCGGGTTAAGAAGTGAGGGAGTCTGTGATTCTCCTTGGATGCGAACAGATCCACTTGTGGACGGTAAGGCCTCGCAATCATTCTGTCGAAGACGGTTTGTTTGATAGCCCATTCTACTAAGGTGCTCTGCCTCCGAGATAAAGCGTCTGCCCAGACGTTCGACACGCCAGGGAGATAGGCTGCATGTAGGTGAATGCCCCGCGATTCGGCCATGGCAAAGATCTGTTCTGACACTTTCAGCAACTCTCGGGACCTCACCGAGCCTTGTTTCTGAATACAATGGACTGCAGTTAGGTTGTCCATATGGAATGCTATTGATTTCCCTTGCAAAGACCTGCCATGATCTTGGAGAAAAAAAAGAGGAACTAACAGCTCTTGCTTATTGATGTGAAACTGATTGTCTTGGGTCCAAGTGCCCTGCCCTTGATGGCCTAGATTTGACTGTTACCCCCAACCTAGTGCTCCGGAAGCATCTGTGTCTATCCATACCGTAGGTAGGGGAGAAACCCATGTTGTCATAGAGTATAGTATCTCGGGCTTGGCCCAGACCGATAGTAAGCTGTGGATTAATGGAGGAATTGGCCATAATTTCTTCTCCGGCGAGAGAGGAAAAACTGTGTTGCCCTCCAAGATTAATCTCTTCACTTTCAACCGGCCCAACTTCACAGTTAATTGGATCCAGTTGAGAGAGCCGATCAGAGACTCCCACGTTTTTTCTGGTTGTATTCAGACTGTGGAGAAAACGAAACAGTTTCCTGCGAAATCTGCCCCGATTGTCCACACTCTGAGTAAGAGTTAGATTGGTGGTGTCCCAGACCAGCCCTCTCCACTGAATATTCCGTGTGGGAACAAGGAGAGACTTCGCCAAGTTCACCTTAAACCCTAGGTTTTGCACATGATTCAATACTTGGTTTGCATGAATGTGACATCACTCCTCTGACTCTGCCACCACTAGCCATTCGTCTAGATACCAAAACGCCTTGATGCCCTGGATCAACAAATGCAAAAGGGCTTGCCGGACTAATTTTGTGAAAATTCTCGGTGCCAGGTTCAACCCAAAAGGCATTTTTCGAAAGACATAAGTCTCCTGCCTGACCCTCAGAGCGAGGAATTTCTGGAACCTTTTGTTTATAGGGACATGCCAATAGGCGTCTTTGGGATCTATTGAGCACATCCAGCCATGTGGCGGAAGAGTGAGCCTGATATGATTGACTGTAAGCATCCTGAAGGGTGAATTCTTGATAAACGTGTTCAGATGCGAGAGATCCAATACTGGTCGCATTTGCACACTGTCCCTTTTTGGCACTAAGAAAAGTCTGGAGGTGAATACTGGACAAGTTGGTTTTACTGGTACAATGACCCCCTTGGAGATCATTTCTTGGACCAGGGCCTCCACCTTCTGTGACACGTTGTTGTATTCCAGCGCCTGACGCAGTCGAGGTCACAGGATCCACCGCCAGGTGATCCCTTTGCTCACAACTTTCTGGGCCCAAGTCTTCTTGGGCTAGGCCGAGCGGAATATCTGGAATGACCCAGTTTGCAAACTGGGCCTGTTCGGCGAAGCAACTCTCGAATCCGGCACGCCTAAGCACGGCACTGGGAGACTGAGAGTTTGGGTGGCTAGTTTTTTGGAGGGGGAGGTGGGTTGGTATCAGATGGCTGGCTAGTTTTGGCTGACGTCTGTCCTTGAATTGGCTTCTGGTGTGGTTTACCTCTATACCCTGAATATTTACCTTGGTTGGGCTTCGGCTGAGTACTTCCCTGCTGAGGAGGAGTTCTGGGATCTCTAGAGGACTGTTGAGTGGTACTTGAAAAGTAGACAGAATGGATAAAAAACACCATCTGAGGAAGAGCACTTTATTGACAACGTTTCGCAGATAGCTTCATCAGGTCACTAACAAATGCTGGTACATAGGAGGCCTTAAATATCTGTCCAGACAGGTGGCGGGGGAGGAGAGGGAGGTGGGGGTTGGGAGGGAGGAAGGAGGCAGGACAGGGAGGGGGCAGAAGCATGGGGGGAGGGGAGGCGGAGCCTATATATGGGTCAAATACATCAGTAAGAACTAGCAAAAACAGACATACAAACATGCGTACAGGGTAACAACTCTACTAGTACAAAGAAATAAAAATAACTATAACAATAATGATAATAATAAAAATAATAATAACAATAATCATAATAAAAATAACATTAATAATAATTGTTATGCCCTGTTTTTCTACAGGTTTAACTTGGGTAATGTGAGTTCTAAATGACTGGGTATATAAGGCTGCATGCAAAATACAAGGTATGAGGAATAGAGAACACAAAATAAACACACGGTAACACGACACAAGTTCACGTTTATTTAAGTAAGTAAATAAAGAGCATGGAAAGATAGTAATTCTCGCACAAAACAAATAATAGAAGGGAACTGCTAGCATTAGCGGATCTGGATGGAGCCTAGTCTCCCACTTCCAACGTTCAGGGATACTCTTCTGATCACGGGTTTAATTAGCAAGTTTTAATTTACTGGAAGATCTCAATATATTCATGTAATTCAATTTCACTGATTTGATCTCTTACTGGCTGGTCGCGTGCCCAAGTAGCAGCTCACAGTTAGGATTAGACACTCGTATATTGTAGAACACGGAATCTCTAGTAACCTCATGGGGGTACTGATCTAAGTTTTATATTCTTATGGCAGAAATACGTAGAACACAAATCAGTG
>JBAKBP010036159.1:0-18710 GCA_037953745.1 Lithodes maja
ATCTAGGTTTGCCTTTTTGGTTTTTAATTTCATTCCATTTCCGCGAGTTTGATTAGTATTGTTTAATGTGAATAGTGCATTTACATCGACTTTGTCGAAACCTTTTAGTATCTTAAAGCACTCAATAAGCTGACCCCTCAACCTCCTCTTTTTTAATGAGAACAGGTTCAATCGTTTAAGTCTTTCTTCATATGGTTTATTTCTTAATGAGGGTATCATCTTCGTCGCTCTACGCTGTACTGACTCGAGTCTTACAATGTCCTTGATCAGATAAGGTGACCAGAACTGCACACCATATTCAAGGTGGGGCCTCACCATACTTTTGAACAGTGGCACTATTACGTTTTCATGTTTATATGTAAATTTTCGTTTAATAAAGCCCAATGCTATGTTTGCCTTATTTGCAGCTGCTATACATTGGTCGGAAGTTTTTAGGTTTTCAGATATTAGTACCCCTAGGTCTTTTACTACCGTTGCGGTTTTTATTTGTTTGCCATTCATTTCGTATTTGTATTTCATATGTCTGCTACCAACCTGCAGCACCTGACATTTATCGACATTGAAGGGCATCTGCCATTTTTTCGACCACTCTGATATTTTGTTTAAATCAGATTGCAACGCATTTCTATCATCTTCGTTCAGGACTGTATTTCCTATTTTTGTATCGTCGGCAAATTTGGAAATGGTGTTGTTTACCCCTACATCAATATCGTTAATGTAAATGAGAAACAGGACCGGTCCAAGGACTGAACCCTGTGGAACTCCACTAGTGACAGGCTCCCACTCCGATTCCACTCCATTTATCACCACTCTCTGTCTTCTGCCTGTAAGCCAATTTTGTATCCAAGAATGAATTTCACCTTTGATACCTATCCTCTCCAGTTTAGCCAATAGTTTTCGGTGAGGCACCTTGTCGAAAGCTTTTTGAAAGTCCAAGAAGATTATATCTAGTGATTTCGTCATGTCGTTATATGTGAATAGTTTGTTATAAAATTCAATCAAATTTGTTAGGCATGACTTATTTGATCTAAAGCCGTGTTGACTATTTTTGATTAGGTTGTTTGATTCGAGGTAATCTACTATCTTGTCTCTAAGGATTTTTTCCATGATTTTTCCTACAATTGAAGTTAGACTAATTGGTCTGTAATTACTCGCTTTGGCCTTGCTACCCTTCTTGTATATCGGCGTAATGTTCGCATCTTTCCAATCACTCGGTACAATCCCCTGTAGTAATGATAAGTTAAATAGTTGTGTCAGGGGTTTTGCTATTTCGTCTTTAACATTCTTAATTATTTTCGGGTGGAGCATGTCGGGTCCCGGGGTCTTATTTACATTTAAATTACTCAATTTGCTTTGTACTTCGCTGACACTGATGGTGAAATCTCCTATCACATGAGTTGAGGTGTTATTTTCAAGGGTATGATCGATAATTTCTTCTGTGAAAACTGAGCCAAAATATTTGTTGAGCAGATTTGCCGTGTTTGTGTCACCTGTTATTGTCTGGCCATCTTCTATTAGCGGTCCGATTCCGCTTTTGATCTGTTTATTTTTATTTACGTAACTGTAGAATTTTTGGGGGTTTGTGGCACTTTCTCTGGCAATAGTCATTTCGTAATTTTGTTTGTTCGCCCTAATTATTTTTTTCACTTCCCTTCTACTATTTTTGTACAAGTTTTTAATTACTTCAGTGTTTGTGTTATTTTTTACAAGTTTGTGGAGTTGATTCCTTTTCCTTATTGCCTTGCCAATGTCTCTACTGTACCAAGGGGGCATACTTGATTTCGTATTACGTTTTGGTTTCATGGGTACAAATTGTTTATGCGCCTCTGTAATTGTAGACTTAAAATTTCCCCATAGTTCATTTACTTCGTTTATATTTATGAGGTTTGAGTGTATGTTTGATAGCGATTCCTTAAGTCCGTCATAATTTGCGTTTTTGAAGTCCGAAACCATTCCTGTTGTTTTTACTGAGGAATATTTGCTTATAACGTTGATTCTTAAGATTTTATGATCGGACGTTGCCAGATGTTCACCTACATCCAGGTTTGATAATAGATTTTCTTGGGTAGTGATTACGAGGTCTAATATATTCCTGTCTCGCGTCGGCTGTTTTACGTGTTGAGTCAAAAAATTGTCCTGGATGAAGCTTGTCATTAGGCGTGACTCAGCATTTTTTCCGGTCGTGGTATTCCAGTCAATTAGGGGGAGGTTATAGTCACCTAGTAAAACTGTTTCGTCGGAATTAAGGGTTTTCTCTAGTATTTCATAAAAAATTGTATCATCGGCAACAGTTAGTCTCGGTGGTCGGTACGCTGTAGTGATATTTAAGTTCATGTTTTTTGTATTTATTTTGACGCACACTATTTCTGCATTACCGGTACTTTCGGGGAGAGTCACCTCAACTGGGTTTAAGTAGGTTGCAACGTACATTGCAACCCCCCTCTTTGTTTTCCATTGTTAAGGTCTTTTTGAAAAAATTGATATGGCTCTATGTGATATTCATGAAGTAGATCTTTATTTTTAAGGTTCAGATGTGTTTCCGTTTTACAAATAACGTCAACTTTCTCATTTAATAACAGACATTTGAGTTCGTCTATTTTGTTTCTTATTGAGCAGGCATTTATGGATATTATTTTTATATCATTTCTCTCAGCATGCGCTGGATTTGTTTTTCTTATTGGTGGGGATGGGTTTGGGGTTGTGACTTGAAGCCGCGGCGGGTTGTCAAATTCATTCAGTTGGTTGGGTTGGCTTGGATGGGCTTGGGTGGGGTTGTTTAGTTTGTTTTGTGGTTCAGGTAGGTAAATTTTCGCAACTTGTGGGCCATTGGGGTTGACGGTTTCGTTTAAATGGTTGTGATGGACTTGGAAGGGTTGGGCGAGGTTATTTATTTTTCTTAACTGTGCGGGTGGAGTTTGATTGGGTAGGGTTGTGGGAGGGCTTTTCCGGGGGTAGCGATGTCAATACTCAGAGGAGTCTATTAGCATAGTTATCTCTAGGTCCTGACTGGCGTTGTTTTCATGGGCAATGTAGGTTGCTTGATTTAGGGTGTCACTCATGTGCTGAACGCCTTTTTCTGATAAATGAATGCCATCTCCGCTGTACAGGGACGTGTTCCCTACAAAGGTGGTCCAATTGTCCACATACAGTACCTTCTCTTGTTCGCACATGACCTTGACTGCGTTGTTAATTTCTATGGCTCTATTTTGTCCGTATGAGCTTGTTTTAATCCGGGGTATGACGCCGCTTACCACACATTTCGTGGTCTTCCTTTTCATGACTTTAATTAGGTTCTCGAAATCTTTTTCTATGGTCTTGATTGGGGCCTTACCTCCGTCAAAGCAGTCATTTGAGCCAACATTGACGACTACACAGGTGCCCTCTGGTATGGCGAAGTTAGTTATGTCTTTCAAGATATGTTCGACTTTACCGCCTGGAATGACCTTTACTGACCTTTTTCCTCTGTTCTTGGTGGCAAAGGCAGCTCCTTGACCTCGCATTAGACTGTCACCATAGACTAGGGTGAGTTTCTCCTTCCCGCTGACTCCGTGATTTGATGGTTTCGTTGTTTTCCTGTCAGGAATTTTCTTGCCTTTCGAGCTTGCTTTCACGTGGTCAGTTACCTCGTGTGCAAATCTGTTTTTGATAGGGTTACCTGGTGTCGCTTTTCCATTCCCATTCCCATTCACGTGGTCAGTTACCTCGTGTTCATTGTTTTCGGCGAGAACAGCAAATCTGTTTTTGATAGGGATACCTGGTGTCGCTTTCCCATTCCCTTGGGATTTGTTCTTGTTACGCCTGTTGACTACTGTCTGATATAGATCATTGGATGAGTTTTCTTTTTGAAGATTTTTAACAACGTCGACTTGCTTACTCTCTATCTCCTTTACTCGCTCTTTTAGTAAGAAAATTTGATGCGAAAGTACACCTACAGTCTCCTTTAGTGCGAGATTATCTCGCTTCAGTTCGTCAGCCTGTGCCTTGTGTGCTTCTAATGTGCACTCCAAGAGCAACAAGTTTTCACCAGTTAAACACATAAAACACTTGGCATTTGGATACCCAAGAGAGAGAGAGAGAGAGAGAGAGAGAGAGAGAGAGAGAGAGAGAGAGAGAGAGAGAGAGAGAGAGAAAAAATGTGGAGAAGGAGTAAACAATTGGAGTGGAGTATGGAGGAGGAGAAAATTGGGGTGGAGGATCGCTAGAGGAGAGAGATTGTGGAGAAAGGGTGGAAAAGGAGAAGGAGAGCGAGAGGGGTGAGGAAGATAGTCTGAGGAGAGAAGGGGAATAAGGAGAAAGGGTGGAGAAGGGGAAAGAGGAAGATGTGGAGAGGGACACAGTGGGAGAAGAGAGAATGTGAAAAAGAGATGGAGAATACGTGGAGGAGGAGGAAGAAACTGAAGTGGATGGTGGTGAGATGATACAGACAATGTGGAGATGGAGGATGAGAATGAAGTGGAGATGTAAGGGAGAAGAGAATGTGGGGAAGGAGGAGAAGGCTGGAGTGGAGAATAGTGGAAGGAGAGAGGGAATACAGAGAAGGGGTGGAGGAGGTTCAAGACAAATGGAGATGAAGGGAGACAAGTGGGAGGGAATAGAGATCGTCGTAGGTGGGTTTAATTGACCATTTGTTAGTTTCAGGCTATAGGGAAGTTGGAGTTGTAGACATCGATATATGACAGAATTACCAACTAGATATGGTTGTAATGCATTTACAAAACACATACAGCCACATTTAACATAATTGTTATCCCTTAGAAGCCTACATTTGTTTGTGTTTCTGTTGAATATCAATACTTACGGCTCTAACCTCATTATATTATAACTCACAAGTGGTCAATTGCGGTAACATTTGAAATAAAGTCTTTCAGTCGCTTGGCATTGAGCTATGGGAAAAAATCTATTGTACAGTATAACAAAAGTTTAAATAAATAGGTAGGAGTGAAATCATATGAAGTGTTAGAGAAACTTATATACGACAAAGCTAATAATCAGATGATATTAAGGGGAGGTTTTTAGTGTGTTTCCTAGACTTCCATCAAGCTTGAAATTACACCCCCTTGACCCTCTTTCAAGATAAATTTGTAAGTTTTTCGGTAGAAAAATGTCCCGGCCGAAGGCCGAATCCTCTTAAATTACAGGCTCGCTATCGCTCGCCAGGAAAAAATTGTCACCTGAATGGCACGAAAGGTCTTAAAATGGGGTGAAAGTTCTTAAAATCGTCAAACTAACGGGGCGAACGTTTTATATTATCAAAAGCAATGGGGCTAAACATGAGGGAGAAAGGGGTCAACAAAAAAATCCCTCAAGCGGAAACCTCCCCTTAAGACTGAGTGAGTCGAGATATATATTATGGCGTACTAAAACAATGTGAGGTATTGAGTGACGGTAAGCTGACAATTTGGAGTATGAAGGAGAGAAACTATTGTCCATTCATTATAGGCAGGTCAGAAATCATAAACCCTAATCTCTATAACTCAAACAGAGCTAGAGCAAATGGGCCGTAAATTCCTACACCTATTCCCCGGCGGACTCTTCCCAAATGGTAGAAATAGTAGCCCGATTCCTCAAGTCGTTTTGTAGTTATGGAGCTTGGGAGTTACGATTTATGGCCTACCTATACTGAACAGTGAACAGGGTATAGTATTATCAACAAGGACAATAAGAAACAGGATGAGAGAGTGGAATGAGAAAAGAATGATCATACAAAGGAAAGATGATAATTGATAGAGAAAAGGAAAGGGAGAAAGAGGGTAACTAAATAAATAATAAAGAAAGAAAGAATGGGCAAGAGTGGATGAAACGAGCAAGAACCACTTGGATGAATGGAGACATATGAGAGAAGTAGGTTGGAAAATATACGAAGTGGAGAGAGAGAGAGAGAGAGACTGAGTGCGAGTGTGTTTGAGTGTGTGTGTGAGAGAGAGAGAGAGAGATTAATGTGAGCTTGTAGTAATCCCTCAGTTAACATTCTCGACACAGACAGGACAGGAAATGATGAATCGAGTTGTGGGGAGTGTGAACCGATTTGGAAGAGGAGAGAAAGAAAGGGAGGAAAGCGAAAACAAATGCTGAAATTATTAAGATTGATTTAGAGTTGTTTTTTCTTATGCAATAATTAAACCTTATGACCAATTAACGGGTTTATAGCATATTATCCTCGTAAGTCAATCACATCCTGTTTCCTTCCATTCATAAAATCATGGCGTAGATACAAACTAATGATAGCCCAAATAAACTGCCAAAGCGCCTCATAATCCTCAAAAGGTTAACAAAATGACAAGTTAAAGGCTTGTAGAGTTAGAAGAATATTAAGAGACAAATTTGACAGGTTGAAGTGTTAGTCGGGAAGGCGTGAGTGATGAGAGAGAGAGAAATTTTGGGGAGGGAGGGAGTAGGGAGAAGTTCAACCAGGTGTAAATAATGCTCATTTGTTTAACAGGCGAGAGAGAGAGAGAGTGTGTGTGTGTGTGTGTGAGAGAGTGAGTGAGTGAGTGAGTGAGAGGTTTGGGTGGGGGTGGGGGGTGGGGGGTGAGAGGGGTATCTATAAGTTCGTGTGTGTGTGTGTGTCTGTGTATAAGTGTTTGTGTGTGTGTGTATGTGTGTGTGAGAGAGAGAGAGAGAGAGAGAGAGAGAGAGAGAGAGAGAGAGAGAGAGAGAGAGAGAGAGAGAGAGAGAGAGAATGGGTGCATTGGGTTCGGGGTTCACTCTGTAATAAACTTGAGATGTGAAAACGCTTAGATGTGAAAGTTTGGTAACATTTTATTTGTTTTTATTTCATTTCATTTTTCATTTAATTTATTCTTTTGACTTGAGAAAAGAAGTGAAGGAAAAATAAGTTAAATATAAATATGCTGCACATGATATCAACCTTCGAATACAATCAATAAACCATACTTTATTCGTGTACTTATTAGCAGTCGAAGCTGAACATATTTACAATTATAATTTGGTAGTCTAAGTACAAGCCATATGTAAATATAATATTATATGAACGTCCGTTACATTTCTATGATTGGAGTGTCCATTTATAAAGCCCATCGCAAATATTTGGAAATATATTTTTGCCAGTGACACAAATATTATATTTTAATAAATGAATCCTTAAAGTATATACGAAACATAGTGCTTTGGTTACAATACTGTGGACAATAAGAGTTTAACATCTGTGTTAATTAGCACTCAACCTCCTTTCATTTCACTTAATCTCGTGTTTAACCCCTTGAGGATTGTGACGCATGTTGACAGTTTATTCTAGCTATCATTAGACATTTATATACTGATTAAGAAGGATTTGTGGGCATCAAGAGGGTATAGACTACTGTATCTCCCCCCCCCCTCCCCCCCCCCTCTCCCCCACACAAATATAAACCCCCACTGCATTTCCCTGTCCCCCACCACCCTAGTTCATACCAACACAGGAGATCCCTATGTTACCCTAACTTGGTCCCCAGCTCCCGTAGTAGTAAAGTTATCAAGGTACACGGCAAGTTTGACAATAAGGTGGTCCAGGCAAGTTTAGTGGCGAGAGGAACACACACACACATACTAACACCTACACATATATACACAACACACATACTAACACATACACATTATACACAACACACATACTAACACCTACACATATATGCACACACACATACTAACACCTACACATATATACACACACACATACTAACACATACACATATATGCACACACACATACTAACACCTACACATATATACACACACACATACTAACACATACACATTATACACAACACACATACTAACACCTACACATATATGCACACACACATACTAACACCTACACATATATACACACACACACATACTAACACATACACATTATACACAACACACATACTAACACCTACACATATATGCACACACACATACTAACACCTACACATATATACACACACACATACTAACACATACACATTATACACAACACACATACTAACACCTACACATATATACACACACCCATACTAACACCTACACATATATACACAACACACATACTAACACCTAACTGCACGCACACACAATACACATACTAAACACCTAACTATACACTCGCACATACACACAGACAACATAGCCTACACACACATATAAACACACACACACACACACACGTACAGACAACATACACATACACACACATAAAAAAACACACACACACACACACACACACACACACACACACACACAGCCCGTAGCCTAGTAGGTAGAGCTCTCGTCTCACACACGAGGGGTCGGGGGTTCAATCCCCGGCCGGGCGGAGACAAATTGGGCTTGTCTCCTTTCATGTGTTAGCCTCAGTTCACCTAGCTGTAAATAGGTACCTGGAATAAGTGGACGACGTTGTGACGTCCCATCTGGGGTTGGCAAAAATGGTACAAGGCGAGATGGGTATCATATGGTTCACCTAAGCTGATGGCAACCTAAGCCTTCGGGCGAGACGGTACCGTCTATAGTGAGAATGGTACCATACAGATCCACCCTAAGCCTTCGTTTCCGATGTCGCCAATTGGCTAAATACAGACTACACACACATCCACAGCCATTCCAACAGTACATAAAACACTTAACATGCATTTCACGCAATACATTCCCAGTTAAGGAGGCGCGATAATAATGAGCTTAGCTCGCTTTGCGTGGATTTCCCTTGACGAACCAGTAACTGAGTAACACACACACACACACACACACACCTACCTTGGTCGTCTTCTCGCGCGACATTACAACTGGTTCGTGCTCTGGCTGCTTAGAGAGAGAGAGAGAGAGAGAGAGAACACAAGTTAACCATTATATGATTTAAAACAAAGTCGCTTTAATTAGGTGAATTAAGTATAATGTATGTCGTTTAATTAGGTGAATTAAGTATAATGTATGTCGTTTAATTAGGTGAATTAAGTATAATGTATGTCGTTTAATTAGGGGAATTAAGTATAATGTATGTCGTTTAATTAGGTGAATTAACTATAATGTATGTCGTTTAATTAGGTGAATTAACTATAATGTATGTCGTTTAATTAGGTGAATTAAGTATAATGTATGTCGTTTAATTAGGTGAATTAACTATAATGTATGTCGTTAATTAGGTGAATTAACTATAATGTATGTCGTTTAATTTGGTGAATTAACTATAATGTATGTCGTTTAATTAGGTGAATTAAGTATAATGTATGTCGTTTAATTAGGTGAATTAAGTATAATGTATGTTGTTTAATTAGGTGAATTAACTATAATGTATGTCGTTTAATTAGGTGAATTAACTATAATGTATGTCGTTTAATTAGGTGAATTAACTATAATGTATGTCGTTTAATTAGGTGAATTAACTATAATGTATGTCGTTTAATTAGGTGAATTAACTATAATGTATGTCGTTTAATTAGGTGAATTAAGTATAATGTATGTCGTTTAATTAGGTGAATTAACTATAATGTATGTCGTTTAATTAGGTGAATTAACTATAATGTATGTCGTTTAATTAGGTGAATTAACTATAACTTATGTCGTTTGATTTATATCTGCGTACAATAATACCGTGAATACATGACCTTTACAATCATACCGTGAATACATGACCTTTACAATCATACCGTGAATACATGACCTTTACAATCATACCGTGAATACATGACCTTTACAATCATACCGTGAATACATGACCTTTACAATCATACCGTGAATACATGACCTTTACAATCATACCGTGAATATATGACCTTTACAATCATACCGTGAATACATGACCTTTACAATCATACTGTGAATACATGACCTTTACAATCATACCGTGAATACATGACCTTTACAATCATACCGTGAATACATGACCTTTACAATCATACCGTGAATACATGACCTTTACAATCATACTGTGAATATATGACCTTTACAATCATACCGTGAATACATGACCTTTACAATCATACCGTGAATACATGACCTTTACAATCATACCGTGAATACATGACCTTTACAATCATACCGTGAATACATGACCTTTACAATCATACCGTGAATACATGACCTTTACAATCATACCGTGAATACATGACCTTTACAATCATACCGTGAATACATGACCTTTACAATCATACCGTGAATACATGACCTTTACAATCATACCGTGAATACATGACCTTTACAATCATACCGTGAATACATGACCTTTACAATCATACCGTGAATACATGACCTTTACAATCATACCGTGAATACATGACCTTTACAATCATACCGTGAATACATGACCTTTACAATCATACCGTGAATACATGACCTTTACAATCATACCGTGAATACATGACCTTTACAATCATACCGTGAATACATGACCTTTACAATCATACCGTGAATACATGACCTTTACAATCATACCGTGAATACATGACCTTTACAATCATACCGTGAATACATGACCTTTACAATCATACCGTGAATACATGACCTTTACAATCATACCGTGAATACATGACCTTTATTCTCAGGAATGATTATGAATTTATATTTTATAATTGTACTCTTATTCCTGACATACACTGTAGTCCAAATTACTAAGTTTCACTTGGCAATACATAAATACATACACATGAACGTATGAGAAAGCAGAGATGCGAGTGACAAGATCACCATGCCATGGATTAAATATCTAAAATAGAAAACTAAGCTCACATATTTAAAAGAGTTAATATTGTAAAAAAGAAACAAATAGTTTATAGGCTTATCTTTAGTCAAATAACTCCTTAGAAGAACATGTAGTGTGTTATACTGAATTGTGCCTAGCAAGTAGCAATATACGATTCTGTCCAGTTGAAGACAGTCAGTGATAGTGAATGGGTTAATGAACACATAGGTAGTCATGTAACATTGAAGTGACCTGACTGAGAAGTAATATACTTGAAATGTTTGTTCTATTTAGAGTTGCTAATGTATATACTGTATATATAAGGCTGTCTCTGATGCTCTTCATTATCTAGCCTGACCCATGGACAATCCACGGCATTGTCAATTTCCATCCCTATAAATACCCACTCAGCATAAAGCCGTCAATTTACTTCTAGCTTGCATTAGATTACTATAACCAGACTAGGAAGGACCTCTAGGTATCAAAGGGGTAGGAGCTATTTGTATTTACCCATACTCCACCGTAGGTTATTCATCCCCTCCATTTAAATTGACTTCTGTAACCTCTTGAACCCTTTCTGTACCGGCGACGTCTTTGCAATTGTATTCTGGGTGTATTCTGGGTGTATTTGGACGATTTGGTGCAGTTTAAGAAGGATCTGTTGTAGTAAACAGGATTAAGTGAGATAGTTCGAAGCCTGTTAATTGCTGGAGGCCCTTTGTGAACTGACTAAAGTCGTCTAATACTAGCCGGAGTATAGTTGGAAAGACGGCGCCGGTACAGAAGAGGTTAAGCCCAAGCATCCTCACCTGCCTGGTATATTTCTGACTCCTTATACTTCCTTATGGCCAGCAAACTTTACTGTGTCTATGTGATGCTATGTGATTCTATAGTAGTCTATGTGATGCTATGTGATTCTATAGTAGTCTTTGCTATTCTATGTTACGCTCCAATAGTTACGTACGTTAGTTAAAATAGGACTTCAGAGGCTATCAACCCTATTGGATTATTAAGCCAGCACACTGTAAGTCAAGAATAACGTCAGGACTGGAGCCTCTCTGCGAAAACTCCAGTCCCTTCTTGTTACATACGATAAGGTCATAGTAGAAGGGAGGGAGATGGGAAGCACGGTGGGGAGTGGGGAGGCGACGGTAAGCAGGGAAGACACGGCAGCAAATAGGGTTGGAGGTGATGGGGAGGGATGGGAGTGGGGGGAGAATAGGGAGAGAGGGAGGAAACAGGGAGGATAGGGCGGGGGAGGGGGATAAACGGCAGTAAGTATGGCTGGGGGTGATGGGGAGGGATGGGAGTGAGGGGGAGAATAGGGAGAGGGGGAGGAAACAAGTAGGATATGGCGTGGGAGGGGGGCGGGGGAGACACGGCAGGCAAGTAGAGGGGTGGGGGTGATGGGGAGTGAGGGGGAGAATAGGAAGAGGGGGAGGAAACAAGGAGGGATAGGGCGGGGGAGGGAAATCAGGGAGACATTGACCACACCCAGCTGCCAGACGTATGACCTATCCTCCCATTAACACCTACTCCATGCAGCATTGATCATACGAGTAGCTAAATAATACCAATTAGCCTTATACAACCTTCATATTATTTCATGTATGTATTTCCATGATGTATTTCCGATTTATAAAGTACAGCTTAATTTGTTGTGGAAGGTTTCGTCGTGTGTCTAAATACTAACCTTATGATCGCATGCCCATATAAGGAGCGTGCTGGGTGATGCATAGGTAGTGGCTTCCGGAAAAAGTGTCGTAATAGAGCGAGATTTTTTTTACCAGGGTATCTCTCGATCTTTTAAACTATTGGTTGAGGTTCGTTTGTTACTATCACAGGGGATATTAGCGCCGATTTCTGAATGAAAGCCACTGATGATGGTAAAATACACTTGCGGCCACTGTTTTTAAAGGCTGATACGAGGTAATTAGAAGGTTTGAGGCATGTGTGCGAATCTCGGCGTATTGTTGACCTGCAGCCTTGGTAGCTCATCTGTCTTGCTGTCTCCCTCCCTCCTTCTCCCTCACGTTGCGGTGACATGCGGATGTGTTTTTTTTATGTGTGTCAATTATTATCTTGCGTTGCGCGAGTGTTTCTGCCGTCACCAGGTGTAATTCGGACGGGTGGACGATGCTGAGGCCGTGACGTTGCAAGAGGAGATGAGTAAGTAAGATGTATTAGTGATTTATTGATAGTTATGACCATCGTATTATGCACACGTGAGCATTCCTGTGTATGTGGGCTCTTGGGTACATCCTTTGTCACACGCTGTATTCTTTTCACCACACGAATCGCATTTTGTTTTTGTTTTTAAATGTGTTAGGTTTGGACTTCGAATACTAGATTTGAATTAGTTCATTCATTCATGTTTAAGGAGTTAAATTAGCTTAATGTGCGGTACTTCATTAAGGATATTCTTTACTGTACAATAATTCGCACCTCCACTCACTTGTTACACTTAATTGAAACGGATATATATAATGTTCTGAAATGGGGTTTTAGAGTGGTGAATTAAGCTGGTAATATTATTGTGGTTATTTATTAAATGTTGATGTTCTAATTACGTGCTACTTGTTCTAATTACGTGCTACTTGTTCTAATTACGTGCTACTTGTTCTAATTACGTGCTACTTGTTCTAATTACGTGCTACTTGTTCTAATTACGTGCTACTTGTTCTAATTACGTGCTACTTGTTCTAATTACGTGCTACTTGTTCTAATTACGTGCTACTTGTTCTAATTACGTGCTACTTGTTCGTATGTCGAATTAATGCCATGTTATTTCAACAAAACATATTTTAGCTTCGACAACTGGATTTCGATGGGTAAGTTAAATCTTCCATATGAAGAAAGGTTGAAGAAATTAGGCTTACATTCGTTAGAGAGACGCAGAGTTAGAGGGGATGTGATAGAGGTGTTCAAGTGGACTAGGCCTAGTGGGATTAAGCCTAACTAGTGGGATTAATGAAGGGGAAATGAAAGATGTACTAAAGCTCAGTGATAGCGAAAGAGCTCGAACAAATAGATTCAAATTGTATAAATTTCGTTTCAGAGAAGACATAGGCAAATATTGGTTTGGTAACAGAGTTGTAGATAGGTGGAATAGGCTACCAAGTGCTATATTGGGATTAAGAACGATAGAGAGCTTTAAGATCAAATTAGCTAGGGATATGGACGAGAGGGGTTGGGTGTGAGGGGGATCTACCGCGTGTGGGCCAATCGGCGCTCTACAGACCCCCGTTTTCTTATGTTGACCTGACCGTCATGGTGTTAGTGAGTTGGGCCTATAATTGGGTCTTATAATTAGGGTTGGGTGTGAGAGGGATCTGCCTTGTTTGAGCCAATCGGCTTTCGGCAGACTCCCATTTTCTTATGTTCTTAACCCTTTCGCTGCGGGTGACATTCTGGAATGTTTTGGCAAGTTACAACAATTTCCAGGCTTTAAAAGCCTGTAAAAAACGTAAAAATCGAGTGACAGTGGGCGGGAGCGTGAGGGGCCCACCTCCGACCCTCAGAGCACCGAGCGGCTCACTGAGCTAGGCTGTGTCTCGCGCGGATCTCTCATAAGTGCAGCCAAGAGAGCGAGTGTTACATAATAGCGGGGTTCCCGCGTTTCACTGGGATCACTGCGAGTGAACCAGACCACATATACAGTCCGTTCTGGTGTCATTTTGAAGCTATTTTCGCCTAGTTTTCGGCAGAATACACTTCATTTAATGCAGATGCTTGATTTATCATTCAGGAGTGCCTGAATATGCCCTAAATAGCCCAAACAAGGCTGCAGCCAAAGGGTTAAGAGAGCTCAAGCTGAACTGAAACTGTCATGCCTTTGCAATAAATTAGCTTCTCAATATATATGAGCTTAGTTATAATATTTAGATTATTAAATACGTGTAAGCATGTATAGGTAAGTATGTATTTATTTATGATAATTGACTGGGGATGGTGTGTGTGTATGTGTGTGTGTTTGTGTGTGTGTGTGTGTGTGTGTGTGTGTGTGTGTGTGTGTGTGTGTGTGTGTGTGTACTATGCGTGTGTATAGGGTTGTGTTAATGGTGATGTATGGAGATGGTGGTTGTTAGTGTTGAGGTGAGTAATTACTAGACCTGGTGAGTGATGGTTGAGTGATGAGTTATGGACGCTGTGGTGTTCTATCAGCATTTTGGGGTGGTGATGGTGTTTCTTGCTGTTTTAGTGATAGTAGTAGATGATGTTATACCCTATTCCAAGCAAGTCTTCCAAAACTCTTGAACATCAACCTCTATAGTTCACAAACCATTAGAGTAATCCGGCTAATGTTTCTACTGTCCTCCTAAAATTCTAGCTCTCTTTCCTCCCTCTCCCAGACCCAATTCTTCACACTCCCACCCACCATCTCCCACACCCAGCCACCTCACTCACACTCAAGCATCTTTCCACTCATCCCACGATTACTAAGCCTCATTTACACTCCTTTACACAATTCCCCAAACTCTCTCTTCTCCCTCTCCCAAACCCACCCACACTTACCCCCTTCCACTCCCACACTCACACCCAGCCATCTCACTCTCACATCTTTCCACTCATCCTCCTACGATTCTAGAGCTAAGGATCGCACACTCCCTCACACAAATTCCCAAACTCTCTCTCCCACACCCACACCCAATCCTAACCACCCACCCATCCCGCCACACTACTACTCAAACTTCCTCTCCTCCTTCTCCCAGACCCACTTTTACTTAGGGTTGGGTGTGACAGGGATCTCCTTGTGTGGGCCAATCGGCTTTCTGCAGACTCCCATTTTCTTATGTTCTTATGTGCCCACTCCCACCCACCACCTCCCTCACCCACACCCACTCCCACCGCCACTCTCACACATATAGCTTTCCATTCCTCCTCACACACCCTCACACAATTCCCCAAACTCTCTCTCTCCTCCCTCTCCCAGACCTACTTTTACCCAATCCCACCCACCCCCTCCCACACCCACTTACCCACCAGCCTGCCACTCCCACCAACAATAGGCCATTAGGTCCAAGTCTGGCGCCACCACGGGGTCTGTATGGCACACGGATTTGTGATTTGTTCTGCCTGCCCAGCCCAGCTCAAGGCCTCGCCCCTCCTCACTTATGCTTCGCTTAATCTGGGACACGGCCGATTTATCCAGCATATATTGATTGGAAGCTTCTGAATTCAAAGCTTATAATTTGTTTGTATGAATACAGCTAACTATAATATTTAATGTCGGAAGTTATCGAATCCTATCGTTGATAGAACAGCCTCAAAGTACTTTCAGTATCAAATATGACGAACGAAATACGACGAAAATGGGGGAGAATGGAATGTAATCTGGGACACACTAAGTTTACGTCCTCGCGTCCTTATTTCGCCGCAGTTACGGGGAAACGACCGTGACAGCATTACCGGGAGTTGAATGCCGGGAATTTAACTACGCTTTATTTGTCCTTGGATGATGTGTCCAGTCGGCTCTCGTGCCCATTCGTCACTTACGGCTATTTGGAAATGGAACGTTCAGATTTTAGGCCGAGTTACATGAAAGCTTTTCCCGGCCGTATTGGATCGGTATCTTTATTATCGATAACAAAATCGATAATTTTATTGTATATCTACCGGTAACTTGGCTGAGGTAGATTAGAACATAAAAACACGGAATATTCTCTTTTACACCTAACCAATAGCATCCATGTGGCTATGATCAGAGTTGGCTGAAAATTATGAACACTTTTTTTCAGATAATTTAATGCCAGAGTCGCCAAGAAAAGGTGAGACTATACCCTGTTCCAAGTAGGTAGTCCAGAAATTATGAACTCTAACCTCTTTAACTCAAATAGGGCCAGAGCAAATGGCTTGTAATTTTGCACACCTATTCCCTGGCTGATCAAGTCCAAATAGTAGAAATATTAGCTCGATTGCTCTAGTCGTTTGTGAGCTATAGAGGTTAATGTTCAAGAGTTTTGGCCTACTTACTTGGAACAGGGTATAGTCATTGTTACGTCTGTTTAGAAATGTATGGCTGAGAGTTTAGCCAAGGTTTAGCTCCCTGGCGAGTGGGTTAAAATATGCCACCAGTTTTACCCTTAGCTGAGGGGCACAACCCACAAGATCCTCCCCGTTGAAGAGGACAATGGTGAGAGACCTAGATTTTGAGATGACCATGGCAGAGGGCCGCATTGGTGAGCTGCTTGGTTTAGCTTAGAAAGGTACAATAGAAGGATATATTATGAACATTTAAATAAGCTAAGTAAGAACATTATTATTAAATGCTATATATATATATATATATATATATATATATATATATATATATATATATATATATATATATATATATTTTTTTTTTTTTTTTTTTTTTTACTCAAGCACCCACTGCTGATCTTCTTTTTTTTTTTTTTTTTTTTTTTTTTTTTTAATGCATATCTGCTTTTGTCTACAAGTAAATTAAATATATGCAAAATTACTGTAATACCCAGCGCTACACACTTCTAGTTTTCATATTGGGTTCAATTACACATCCGATAAATGTAAAAAGAAAATCGAAGCAATTATGTAATTGCAGTTTCAAATAGTTGTGTTGCTATTAACAAGAAGTTAAAGTAGATTATTAAAGGTACATTACATTAAAATCCCACAATCCTCTCGTGTCGAATTCTATTTAGATACCAGGGCTTATAATTATATTCTTCTACAATTACACGCTCTAGCTAGGAGCAACAATAATTGAAATCCTGTCATGAAAATTACAGGATAATGATCTTGACAACAGTTCATTGTCTATTAGTAGTCAACGCCTTAAAGGAATTTCGATAATATAATAATTCGTTCGTTTGGGGCTATAAATAGTACCTGTGATGCCATTTTTGTATTTCTTTGGCTAGCATTAGAAACATTTTCTAAATCAGCATGGGTCTCTAGGAACAAGAAGGGTAAACATTATCTAAATTATCCCTTTACTCCCATGGATCCTTCCTGGAGAGAACAAATATCGCCCAATGGTAACCCAAATTTAAGGAAGAAAGGAGTCACTCTATTACAAGCGAGAAACTCTATACCTGTGACGCCATTTCCATCTGACTTACTCTCACCCCTGTAGGTTCCTTAGTTCACTTTCACACGATGACTTTACCTTCAGTGTGTGCGTGCGTGCGTGTGTGTGCGTGTGTATGTCTTGTCTAGCAGCGTCTCAATTAAAGCTTATACAAATTCAGGTACTAAACGAAAACTACTTTTAATGTTGCTGCCGAGACCAGTGCAAGAGAGAACCTAACCGTTGCCAGATAATTCCAGTCAAAATCTGGGGAAAATTGTACGTACAGTGGGCCACATAAGTTCTGTTCCTTTCCGTGATCCTATACATAGAAATATAACGCGCATGATTGAATGACGAGTGTAGTTTCCTATACAGGTGTTAGCTCATCTGATAAGTCAACTGAAATTATAGATTTTTTTTTTTTTTTTTTACTTTCATATACAAGATCATGACTAGGAACAGAACTTATGGGAACAACTGTACCCCACCCTCCCATCACTTGCACCCCTACAGGTTTCCCTCTCTTTCCCATCCTTCAGCCTTCCCTCCGCCAGATCTCTTACCCCCCCCCCCCCCCCAGCAGGATGTCCATGCCCCCCGCCTCGTCTACCCCCAGCAGTGACCCTCCCACACTCAGACACCTGCCCTTACCTTCTCTTCCCACACACCTTTACATAACTCCTACATACAGTACAGCATAGATTTAGCTCAGACATACACTTCATCCCTAACTCCACATTCACCTCCTAGCCACCAACTTCACCCCCCCCCCCCCTCACCCTTCTCTTCCCCCCAAGTGTGCACCGCTAACTATAACTCCCACATACACTATAGATTTAACTATAACTCCCACATACACTATAGATTTAACTATAACTCCCACATACACTATAGATTTAACTATAACTCCCACATACACTATAGGTTTAACTATAACTCCCACATACACTATAGGTTTAACTATAACTCCCACATACACTATAGATTTAACTATAACTCCCACATACACTATAGATTTAACTATAAC
>JBAKBP010036160.1:0-18708 GCA_037953745.1 Lithodes maja
CTCCTTTACGTAGGGCACGTGGTACCCGTCTTGCAACTCAATCCCACCCCTACTCTGTGCAACTCTCCAACCCAAGAGTGAAACGTTACTCTCAAACTTTCTTCTACTCAACATCTGAGCTCCTGGAACTCTCTCCCAGAATCAGTCTTTCCCTCTTCCTATGACTTAAATTGCTTCAAACTCCGTGTGTCCAGGCATTTTGGCTCGAACGTCCCTTGATTTTGGCCCTGTCACTCTTTCAACTATGGGGGAGGCACTCGCTATAGGCAGTTATGCCTTTTGCCTCCCTCAATCACATAGAAAAAAAAAAAAAAAAAAAAAAAAATATATATATATATATATATATATATATATATATATATATATATATATATATATACAGTATATATATCTCACTATCGCTCGCCAGGGAAGAAATCGACACCTGGATGGGGATAAACGCCTTAAAACAGTTGGCTGAATGGGGCCAAATGGATACAAGCCAGGGAAGAGAGAAATAGAGAGAAAGAGAAAAAAAAAGTGACCCCCTTAACCCTTTATATATATATATATATATATATATATATATATATATATATATATATATATATATATATATATATATATATATGAGAGTGAGAGGGAGCCAAAGTCAATAAGAATATATACAATTTTCCCTCAACAACCACGTGCACTCAACTGACATAGCCTAGATATGCAATCAAAATGTTCTGGCAGAAAAAATGTTTAGCAAGAATTACAAAGTGAAGAATTAAGGGGAGGTTTTTAGTTGGTTCCCTAGACCTCCATCAAGCTTAAAATTACTCCCCCCAGACACTCTTTCAAGATAAATGTCCCCGGCCGAAGGCCGGTTCCTCTTAAATTACAGGCTCGCTATCGCTCACCAGGAAAAAAATCGACACCTAAATGGCACGAAAGGTCTTAAAATTGACAGAAATGGGGTGAAAGTTCCTAAAATCGTCCAAACTAATGGGGCGAACGTCTTAACATTAGGAAAACAATGGGGCTAAACATGAGGGAGAAAGGAGTCAAAAAAAATCCCTCAAGTGGATTATCTCCCCTTAAGCAAAATGTGCCCGATCCTGTTTATTAAATTAACCCTTTCATGCATATATGACGCAGAGGTTGCCAGATTAGCAATAATAAATAGTTATCTCACTCTTATAATTACCTCTCCAAAATTAGTGTTCCGCCACAGCTAACTCAAAGACAACTGCAGAGGTTGAAGTAACTAAACTAAAGGTTTCTAAATACCCCTGATGGTAACAAAGGCTTTAAAGTATCCCCAATAGGCTCAAAATCGCGTCATATGTCGGAGAGGGTTAAGTAAGCATTAGAAATCAGAACACAAACTTAAATAACATAAAATAAAAGACTCTCTCTCTTACTTGAGCCTTTCCCCTCCTCCTCCTCCTCCCACCACTCCCCTCCTCCTCCTCCTCCCCACCACTCCCCTCCTCCTCCTCCCCACCACTCCCCCTCCTCCTCCCACCACGCCACTCCTCCTCCCCACCACTCCCCTCCTCCTCCTCCTCCCCACCACTCCCCTCCTCCTCCCCACCACTCCCCTCCTCCCCACCCACTCCTCCTCCTCCTCCCCACCACTCCCCTCCTCCTCCTCCCCACCACTCCCCTCCTCCTCCCCACCACTCCCCTCCTCCTCCTCTCCCCACCACTCCCCTCCTCCTCCTCCCCACCACTCCCCCCTCCTCCTCCCCACCACTCCCCTCCTCCTCCCGACCACTCCCCTCTCCCCACCACTCTCCTCCTCCTCCTCCCCACCACTCCCCTCCTCCTCCTCCCCACCACTCCCCTCCTCCTCCCCACCACTCCCCTCCCCACCACTCCCCCCTCCTCCTCCCCACCACTCCCCTCCTCCTCCTCCCCACCACTCCCCTCCTTCTCCTCCCCACCACTCCCCTCCTCCTCCCCACCACGTAGGGGGCATAAATCCAAAGAAGTTATCCGAACCCTTTACAATTCCTTAGTCCGCCCTCTTCTGGAATACTGCGTTCAATCCTGGTGCCCTTAGTACCAAAAAGATATAAACAAGCTAGAACGAATTCAACGTAGAGTTACCAAAATGATACCTAGCCTAAAGAACAAACCATACGAAGAGCGTCTTAGAGAATTAAATCTATTTCCTTTAACCCAGCGCAGATTAAGAGGCGACTTAATTCAAGTGTTCAAAATCATCAAAGGCATCGACAATATGAACTGTAGTAAGTACTTCACTATCGACCAATCTAATACACGCGGGGGAAACGGTTGCAAAATTATTGGTAAATCTTTTAACTCGCACGAATCTAAGAATTTCTTCTTCAATCGAGTTGTCAACTTGTGGAATGGGCTTCCCCGAACGTTATAGACTGCATCACCGTTGATTCATTTAAACTCCGCCTAGACAAATATCTCGCATCAAACCCGCGACTGACTGCGTTTGTAATGAATAACTTTATTTTATCCCCCCTCAGTTACTAACCCATCTGTCCCCTACTAACTTCCTAATCCTGCCACGGACATTAGTTCCAGGGCAGTATTCCCTTTCCAATGTTCCCTTACCCACTCTAAACCACTGTTTGGACACTTGATGTGTTTTGGAGGACAAGCAACCTAGAAGGGTCACTGGATCTGTTGTTGCTTGATTTCCTTTGTACTCCTTTGTACTCCTCCTCCTCCTCCCCACCACTCCCCTCCTCCTCCTCCCCACCACTCCCCTCCTCCTCCTCCCCACCACTCCCCCCCTCCTTCTCCTCCCCACCACTCCCCTACTCCTCCTCCCCACCACCACTCCCCTCCTCCTCCTCCTCCCCACCACTCCCCTCCTTCTCCTCCCCACCACTCCCCTCCTCCTCCTCCCCACCACTCCCCTCCTCCTCCTCCCCACCACTCCCCCCTCCTCCTCCCCACCACGCCACTCCTCCTCCCCACCACTCCCCTCCTCCTCCTCCCCACCACTCCCCTCCTCCTCCCCACCACTCCCCTCCTCCTCCTCACCACTCCCCTCCTCCTCCTCCTCCCCACCACTCCCCTCCTCCTCCTCCCCACCACTTCCCTCCTCCTCCTCCCCACCACTCCCCTCCTCCTCCCCACCACTCCCCTCCTCCTCCTCCTCCCCACCACTCCCTTCCTCCTCCTCCCCACCACTCCCCTCCTCCTCCCGACCACTCCCCTCCTCCCCACCACTCTCCTCCTCCTCCTCCCCACCACTCCCCTCCTCCTCCTCCCCACCACTCCCCTCCTCCTCCCCACCACTCCCCCCTCCTCCTCCCCACCACTCCCCTCCTCCTCCTCCTCCCCACCACTCCCCTCCTTCTCCTCCCCACCACTCCCCTCCTCCTCCTCCCCACCACTCCCCTCCTCCTCCTCCCCACCACTCCCCCCCTCCTTCTCCTCCCCACCACTCCCCCCCTCCTCCTCCCCACCACTCCCCTCCTCCTCCTCCTCCCCACCACTCCCCTCCTCCTCCTCCTCCCCACCACTCCCCTCCTCCTCCCCACCACTCCCCTCCTTCTCCTCCCCACCACGCCACTCCTCCTCTAACCACAGACAACCACCAACCATGTTATGATTCTACACTCCTTGTCTTAAATGCACACGCTGCTTTAGGGGCTGGTGGCTGGGGTTTTTTTCTTTCTTGTCTATTAATTCATGTATTCGTTTATTTTTGTTTAGTTTCCTCGCTAGACTTCCATTAAGCTAAAAAAAAAAAAAAAAAAAAAATACTCCCTCCCTTTCAAGATATTTTTTGTTTAATTTTCTGTAGAAACATTTTCCACAGTTCCTTCTTAAATTACAGGTTCGCTATCGCTTGCCAGGAAAATATCGACACCTAAATGGCACGAAAGGTCTGAATATTGATATAGAAATGGGACGAAAGGTTATAAAAATCGACAAACTAATGGGGCGAACGTCTTAAAATCTAAAAAAGTAATGGGGCTAAACATAAGGGAGAAGGGGATCCATAAAAAGCGACTACCTCCCCCTTAAGGTGGAGTCGCACAAACCTTTATTCCTGCAATGATTTATGGCAGTTTATGTTTTTTTAAGGGGGGGCTCCGGCTTTGTTTTTTATCTTTCTCTCCTTTTCTCTCTTTCCCTGGCTTGTATCCATTCGGCCCCATTCAGCCAACTGTTTTAAGACATTTATCCCCATCCAGGTGTCGATTTTTTCCTGGCGAGCGATAACGAGCCAATATTGTATGGAGAAATCCGGCTTCGCCGTCGAAATGTTTTCTATCGAAAAATGTACAAATTTAGCTTGCTGTCAGAGCAAACATATATACAGTATATGCTGGCTCGCTACCGCTCGCTCGCCAGGAAAATATTGACACCTGGATGGGGATAAACGTCTTATAACATTAGGCTGAATGAGGCCGAATGGATAAAAGGTAAAGAGAGAGGGAGAGAAAGAGAAAACAAGCGAGGTGGGCTCCCTTAATGAAAAATGTTTAAACTGTTTAGTCCAATGTCGCCTTTCTTTCTTCAATTACAGCTACCATTAAACAATTTTACTCGAATTATAATTAATGAAGGATCTGTGGGATTGTACAGAGGCTCTTCTCAAGTTTAATATTATCGTCTGAAGTTAGCTAGAATAAAAATGAATATATGCCTAAAGATAATGTACCTCCTTCATCCTAGTTCCAGATTCCAAGCAACATAACCCCGAATAGAACAAAATAAATAAATACATAAATAATAGCCGAACGAAAATTGTCATAACATTGGGTCGTGTGCCTCTGCCCTTAACCCAGTGGTTAGTTTTTAGTCTATTTTTTTATTCATTCATATATTTTTTAGTGTCCTCGCTAGCCTTCCATCAAGCTTAAAGAAACACTCCCTAGACCGATAAATTTGTAAATTTTTCGATAGAAAAATGTCCCGGCCGAAGGCCGAGTCTTCTTAAAAAAACAGGCTCGCTATCGCTCGCCAGGAAAATATCGACATTTAAATGGCACGAAAGTTCTTAACATTGACAAGGAAATGGGACGAAAGTGGTAAAATAGCCAAACTCATGGTCGAAACGCCCTAAAATCTCAAAACTAATGGGGCTGAACATGAGGGAGAAGGGGGTCGAGAAAAACCCTCTGCCTCCCCTTAAGAGTGCTTGTTTGGTAATAAAACAGAGGCTGTGTTGCTCCCGTCTACACTGGGTTGGCCCAATTGTGTAATCTGATAGCCGGGTTCTCCACTTTTTTTGTGGTTCGTGGTAATATTTATCTGGTGAAACTGTGTTGTCAAGGATGATGTCGTGAAGGATTATGTTTATCTGGTGAAACTGTGTCGTCAAGGATTATGTTTATCTGGTGAAACTGTGTCGTGAAGGATTATGTTTATCTGGTGAAACTGTGTCGTGAAGGATTATGTGTATCTGGTGAAACTGTGTCGTCAAGGATTATGTTTATCTGGTGAAACTGTGTCGTGAAGGATTATGTTTATCTGGTGAAACTGTGTCGTGAAGGATTATGTGTATCTGGTGATACTGTGTCGTGAAGGATTATGTTTATCTGGTGAAACTGTGTCGTGAAGGATTATGTTTATCTGGTGAAACTGTGTCGTGAAGGATTATGTGTATCTGGTGACACTGTGTCGTGAAGGATTATGTGTATCTGGTGATACTGTGTCGTGAAGGATTATGTTTATCTGGTGAAACTGTGTCGTGAAGGATTATGTTTATCTGGTGATACTGTGTCGTGAAGGATTATGTTTATCTGGTGAAACTGTGTCGTGAAGGATTATGTTTATCTGGTGAAACTGTGTCGTGAAGGATTATGTTTATCCGGTGATACTGTGTCGTGAAGGATTATGTTTATCTGGTGAAACTGTGTCGTGAAGGATTATGTTTATCTGGTGAAACTGTGTCGTGAAGGATGATGTATCTGCTGTGCTAGAAAGAGAGCCATATTATAAACGTGACACACTTTTATGGGGGGGGGGAGACTGTCTCTTTTTTTTCTTTTTTTAGGGTTGGCGGGGTGGAGGGAAAACTTAGTTGGGATGTTAATGGGGTGAGGAAGTTATTATCCTCAGGAACCACTCTGAGGGAAGCCAGTCCTGTAGAATAATCGGGCATAACAGTCTGGCTTATCTAAAAACTGACATGCTGTAATGTAATTTATTCATCCATTGCTAAACTTTATATACAGAAAAGCTACACACAATGCCAATATATCTTCAATTGCAAACCGTTTATAAAACTACAAATACAAGATTTACATTTCTGTCAAATATGTAATCAAGGAACATATTATCTTGGCCTATTGAGTACGGGTTTCTTTGGTGCAAATCTATTGTATCATATCAAGCCATCAGTTTCTAGTCAAACCGGCCACAATCAGAAGTGGCCACAATCAAAACGGCCACAGTCTGATGCACTAACCTTACCCAGTTAAATCTAACTATAAACCTAATTTAACTAACCAGACTTAACCTTAACTAAAGTAACTTATCCTAACCAAACCTAGCCTAAACTAACCTAGGCTGCTTAAAGGGAGATGGTCTAGTTTTCTGGACCCTCTTCTCCCTCATGTTTAGCCCCATTGGTTTTCAGATTTTAAGACGTTTGCCTCATTAGTTTGGCGGTTTTAAGATCATTCTGCCTATTTGTTGGTCAATATTTAGACCTTTCATGGAATTTAGGTGTCGATGTTTTCCTGGTGAGCGATAGCGAGCCTGTAATTTAAGAAGAGCTGGGACATTTGTCTAGCTAAAAAAGTAAACATTTATCTTGAAGGGGGGTCTTGGGCGGGTGTTTTTATAAGCTTGAAGGAAGTCTAGGGAGGAAACTAAACAAATAGTTAAATGATACATAAATGAGCAAATAAATAAACCCCCAACCCCCCTTAGGATTGTGGCCGCTTATGGTGTGGTTGTTTTGACCTCCTTCCAATCCACTAATAATTGACGTCTACCTACAAAACACACCACTCTATTCTGGTGACTCCTGTTGCAATTCTCTTACGTCTAACTACAGGCCATAATCCCCTCACGTCCACTGATATAAATGGTGTTTATATGACGTGTGTGTATGGGTGTGTTGGTGTATGGGTTTGTGTGTGTGTGTGTGTGTGTGTGTGTATGTGTATGTGTGTGTGTGGGTGTTTGCGTGTGCGTGAGTATGGAGTGCGTGTGCAACTGTGCGTGTGTGCGTATGCATGAGAGAAAAAGAGACATTGAGTGTATGTGTGTGAGAGAGAAAGAGAGATAGAGCGTACGTGTGTGTGTGTGTGAGAGAGAGAAATAAAGAGAGCGAGAGAGTGTACGTGTGTGTGTGAGTATAGGAGGACCATTCCAGGAAGAGGTGATGATGGGTCCTCATGTTGGTACCCAAGGTCCATCTAGCTTAAGGGGAGATGGTTCACTTTTTGGGCGATTTTTGTATGTATTCGTTATTGTTCTAGTTTCCTCCCTAGACCTCCATCAAATTTAAAAAAAAAAAAACATCCATTAAATCCCCCTTCTAGATTAATTTGTACATTTTTCGGTAGAAAAATTTCCCGGCCGAAGGCCGGTTCTTCCAACATTACAGGCTCACTATCGTTCGCCAGGGAAAAAATCGACACCTAAATAGCACGAAAGGTCTAAATATTGACGAAGAAATGGGGCGAAAGGTTTTAAAATCGACTAACTAATGGGGCAAACATCTTAACATCTGAAAACTAATGGGGCTAAACATGAGGGAGAAAGTGGTCCAGAAAACCGGGCCATCCCCCCCCCCCCCCCCCCCCCCTTAACAGGCCCCAATTATCTGCGGTGACGTGAGGGAGGCTGACTGGCTGAAGGAGGAGTTACCGGGCTCAGGGGTTTGGAGGCCACGGTATCTGTCTTTGGTAAGGTCGTCTTGGCCACTTTGGAGGATTCTCAGAAGGTGGGTATTAGTAAAACAGGAGGGTTCACTCGGATGCCATAGGGTGGTATTCTTAAGGGAAGGTATTTAGTTTGTTCCCTAGACCTCCATCAAGCTTAAAATTACACCCCCTTGAGTCCCTTTCAAGATAAATTTGTACATTTTTCGGTAGAAAAATGTCCTAGCCGAAGGCCGGTTCCTCTTAAATTACAGGCTCGCTATCGCTCGCCAGGATAAAATCGACACCTGAATTGCACGAAAGGTCTTAATATGGGGTGAAAGTTCTTAACATCGCTAAACTAATGGGGCAAACGTTTTATAATATCAAAAGCAATGGGGCTAAACATGAGGGAGAAAGAGGTCAAGAAAAAAATCCCTCAAGTGGAGATCTCCCCTTTAACACGTGTTTTCCTTCGCAATGCCTGATACCGGACGAATACTGTGGGAATGAGCGATGTTTACAGAAATTATATGGATGAGCATGACCATTATTGAAGATAACGAAATTTTTCAGGTTATTTCCTCCACTAACGTCGCTGTGAAGGGAAAGAATTATTTAAGGGGAGATTTTCACTTGAGGGATTTTTTTTCTTGACTCCTTTCTCCCTCATGTTTAGCCCCATTGCTTTTCTAATTTTAAGACGTTCGCCCCATTATTTTGACGATTGTAAGAACTTTCGACCCATTTCTGTCAATTTTAAGAACTTTCGTGCCATTTAGGTGTCGATTTTATCCTGGCGAGCGATAGCGAGCCTGTAATTTAAGAGGAACCGGCTTTCAGCCGGGACATTTTTCTACCGAAAAATGTACAAATTTATCTTGAAAGGGGCTCAAGGGGGTGTAATTTTAAGCTTGATGAAAACGTAGGGAACAAACTAAATACCTCCCCTTAAGAATATCACCCTCTTTAGCCCACTCGTAAGAATTTGTGGAGCCCCTATGTTTACCTTTATATTATATATTTATATTATAACTATCTGGATTGACTTCTGGACATTACTTTGTTTACAATAAATGGTATATATATATATATATATATAATTATAATTCGGTAGTTGATGTATAGACAGTTATATGAATAGTTTGGTTTCCACAGAGATATAGTTCCATAGTTAGAAATACAATAGGTGAAGTCCAGGAATATCTCTGAGTGGGCTGGAGACTATGGTATGCGAGTGTACCGTTGGATTTTGTTCGTCATTCAGGTGAAAGCAAAAATGCCTAATAGTGATCTTAAGGGGGGGTTATTAGTTTGTTTCCTACTCCTGCAGCAATCTTAAAATTTCACCCCCTTGACCCCCTTTCAAGATAAATTTCTACATTTTTCGGTAGAAAAATGTCCCGGCCGAAAGCCGATTACTCTTAAATTACAGGCTCGCTATCGCTCGCCAGGATAAAATCGACACCTAAATGGCACGAAAGGTCTTAAAATTGACAGAATGGGGCGGAAATTCTTAAAATCACCAAACTAATGGGGCAAACGTCTTAAAATCTCAAAAGCAATGGGGCTAGACATGGGGGAGAAAGGGGTCAAGAAAAAAAATCCCTCAAGTGGAAATCTGCCCTTAACAACACAAGGGAACGCTGATTAGTATGTTGCTCTGATACACTTCAGAGTCAAAGCCAATGATTTGAAAGAGGAAGACGATATTTAAAATGCTGTTTAGGCTCCATAAGAAAGTTAAATAAGGTTTGAGAGAGGAAGACGATATTTAAAATGCTGTTTAGGCTCCATAAGAAAGTTAAATAAGGTTTGAGAGAGGAAGACGATATTTAAAATGCTGTTTAGGCTCCATAAGAAAGTTAAATAAGGTTTGAGAGAGGAAGACGATATTTAAAATGCGGTTTAGGCTCTATAAGAAAGTTAAATAAGGTTTGAGAGAGGTGTTAGGCGAAGGTATGAGGCTTGTAATATATAGTTATGCTGCGCTTCAATTATTATGTTCTATCCAACAACCAACTCTACTCCTAAAATCGATTAATGAAATATTACAAACACATGTGGCAGTCCGTGGATTCGAACCCAGGACGCTCACACCGAATATCAATACCTTATACATTACACCACGAAGGCAGTTAAAGAATGGTGGACACTGCCTACGATTTATTATGCAACTTCGAATCCTGCATATCAATCTAAGCATGTACACACACCCCAACTGCAACTCACGTAGGCTATGCATATGTGAATGGAAAGAGCAATTAATGGGGCCTTAACCACTAGGGAAGTCCTCTCGATAAATTACTCCTGAACCAAGGAAGAATTATAAGGTGGTATTCTTAAACATTTCTTTCCCTTCGCAATTTCAAATACCGAACGAATATTGTGAGAATGAGTGTTGTTTATAGAGATTAGATGGATTAGCACTCCCATTTCTGAAGCTAACGTAATTTTTCAAGCTATTTCGTCCATTAACGGCGCTGCGAAGGGAATTTTTTTTTTAAGAATACGAGTCAAAAGGTTTTTAGCGACGTGTTAGGGGAAGTTACACAGTATTTCAAAGGCAGCTTCTGTGACTTTCGGAAGAAATGTTAAAGGGGAGATATCCACTTGAGGGATTTTTTTCTGGACCCCTCTCTCTCTCATGTTTAGCCCCATTGCGTTTTAGATTTTAAGACGCTCGCCCCCTTTACTTTGGCGATTTTAAGAACTTTCGCCCCATTTCTGTCAATGTTAAGAACTTTCGTGCCATTTAGGTGTCGATATTTTCCTGGCGAGCGATAGCGAGCCTGTAATTTAAGAGGAACTGGCCTTCGGCCGGGAAATTTTTCTACCGAAAAATGTACAAATTTATCTTGAAAGGGGATCTAGGGGGTGTAATTTTAATTTTGATGGAGGTCTAGGGAACAAATTAAATACCTCCCCTTAAAGCCTTGCGAGGGGAGCTATAATATGAATGCTAGGAGACAAGAGGCCATCTTTGTAATGTTATTGTGCATTTGTAGATGAACAGAAAAATGCCTGACAGAAACATGTTTTAAGATAAGGGATTTTTTTTTTTTTTTTTTTTTTTTTTTTTTTTTTTTTTTTTAGGAAAGAGATAATTAGTTTGGGAGGATATTTTGCTCCTTGGTTAATCTGAATTTTCAAGCATTTCTATTATTGATATGGTCCTTTTTCTTTAGTGCCTAATATACATACAGATGTAGTGATCGTCGACTTTTGACAAACGTCTATGGGGAAAGTGACAAACTAAAGAAGTCGCTACGTGTTAAGGGGGCCCACCTCGTTTTTTTGTCTCTCTCTCTGGGTTGTATCCATTCGGCCCCATTCAGCCTACTGTTTTAAAACGTTTACCCCAATCCCGGTGTCAATATTTTCCTGGTACACGATCACGATTAATATCCATTTTCGAATTTTGGATATCAATCTAATCATGTACTCAGACCCAACTGCATTATGGAAAGTGTAATGTTTTAGTGAGAGGAAAGAACAATGAATGGGGCCAAGATCACTATACTCTATTTTTTCCAGCTGATGGTAAATTGCATCCCTTAGTAGCTGATTTCTCGATACTTAATGGAAATATATGAAACTACTATGGCTGTGTGTCGTATTAATGCCAAGTTTTCATAATTAACATCATATTTCACTACAAAATCTACCTTATAGCTGAGTAATAAAGATAGAAACATGGCAATTTACCCTCAGCTGGAAAAAAATAGACTATAAGGACTGGCCTCGCTATATAATGACAAAAATGAAAATATATATGAAAATGTCCGCCAGTCCCAGCAGTTGTCCATCCCCTGTATACCAAAATGTCCTCCTCTCCTCATCGACACTTGAGGCCATTAGTGGACCCTTAAACACGATCAGTTCTGGGAAAATCCAACACTGCGACGTCTGCAGAAATACAAAAGAGTGATAATAAGAAAATGGAGGGGGCGGTGCGATCCGAATTCTGCCTCATAATATAAGGACACGGGGAGCTGCGTCCTTGGCTATGCTTGGGGCCTATAAACTCTCATGATCTTGGTTTGGGGTTTCCCTTACCGGTACTTGATTCTATAGAGTTTATCTTTATTCCCTTCCACCATGAGCTATAATCTTCACACCTTACCTGATCTTATCTATCTATCTATCTATCTATCTATATGCTCAGGCCCAATCCCCACTTTTCCTATTTTTATTTTTATTTTCTATCTAATTCTATTATATTATTTTTGTTTCTTTCTTGGGGGTGGCCGCCTCAAGACAGAGCAAGAACAGGGAAAACACAAAACACAACATAAAACAACGAACAAACACAGACAAAACACAAATTCACACACATCTAGGTCACCCAGGAGAAGACCCCGAATATAGGGTCACCAAGGTCGCTCCAGCACTCTCCCGGCCCCCGACCACCCGGAGAGGTTCCGATCTCGGCAGGCAGACATGCAGCGGAGCCGAAGCCACAAGCCCGCCCACCACACTTCCAGGCGCACCCTTCATATTAATCGTCTCCCCGGGCCAGGCACCTGATGGACTATTATCTAGTCCAACTTGCGCCCGACCCCTTCCCCCAAATGACTACGTGTTCACTCAACTATTCAGAAGCATTCTTCATTCATTCCTGTTTATTACCACTTCCTTTGCCTGATCTATAGTCATTCCTCTATCATCCAAAGCTTGTCTTACACAGTCTCTCCATTTCAATGGGGGTCTTCCTGCCCTTCTATCTCCCCTTGTATCTGACTCACATATTCTCTTTGTAAGCCTTTCATCTCCCATTCGTTCAACATGACCATACCAGCTCAACACCCTTCTGTCCACTCCGGCTGACAAATGTTCCTGCTGCCCCACTCTCCTACGTATCTCTTCATTCCTCAAGGCGTCTCTACGAGTAACTCCACACATACTCCTCAAGCAGCTCATCTCCATCACATCTAGCTTTCTTCTCTTCTTTTTCTTCAGAGCCCATGTCTCAGCCCCATACATCACTGTTGGCACAACAATTCCTTGATACATTGCACATTTTACTTTCATTCCGAGATTTCTCGTCTTCCACATACTTCCCATTGCTCCGAAAACCTTCCTTCCTTCACACACTCTCTGTTTTACCTCCATTTCTATACCTCCACTCCTGCTTATCGTTCCTCCTAGATTTTTAAAACACTCCACTTGTTCCAATATTTCCCCATCCAGCCTCACATCTAGATTCAACCTACGATCACCCCTATTACACACCATTACTTTACTTTTATTGACGTTCACCTTCAGTTTCCTACTCTCACAAACCACTCCAAACTCCTTGACTACCCGCTGCAGTTTCCCCTCAGAATCCGCCACCAACGCTGTGTCATCAGCGAACAGCAACTGATTCAACTCCCAATCTCTACCATTCTTTCCTACTAAACCCAATCCTCTTCCCATAGTTCTCATTTTCATCCCCTCACCACACCAGCCATAAACCTGATCTTATAGTTTACCTAAAATCCCTGGGGCGTATATATTGTACTTGTTTATGTATTTGTTTGTTATTGTTTAGTTGTCTTCGTAGACCTCCATCAAGCTTAAAAAAAAAATAAAAAATAAAAAAAAAAATAAAAAAAAAATAGACCCCCCTTCAAGATAAATTTGTACATTTTTCGGTAGGCGGGTTCTTAAAAATACAGGCTTGCCAGGTGAAAATCGACACCTAATAGGCACGAAGTGCTATAAAATTGATAACGAAATGGGGCGAAAGGGGCTAAAACCGCCAAACTAATGGGTCAAACGTAAACAAATCTGAAAACTAGTGGCTAAACATGGGGGAGAAGGGGGACCAGGAAAACGACCCATATCCCCTTACACTGCAGCCGCCACCACCCTTTACCTGAACTTATACTGTATAGATAACATAGAATCACCCCCCCCCCCCCCCCCGTTTGAGAGAGAGAGAGAGAGTGAGAGCGAGAGAGAGAAAGAAAGAGAAAGAGAGAGCGAGAGAGAGAAAGAAAGAGAAAAAGAGAAAGAGAGAGAGAGAAAGAAAGAGATAGAGAGAAAGAGAAAGAGAGAGAGCGAGAGAGAGAAAGAAAGAGAACAAGAGCAAGAGAGAGAGAGAGAAAGAAAGAGATAGAGAGAGAGAAAGAGAAAGAGAAAGAGAAAGAGAGAGAGAGAGAAGAAGAGAGAGAGAGAGGGAGAGAGAGATCACACCTTATCTTATAATTATACCAGTACCCAAATTTAGAGTCCCTCCCGCCATAAGCTAGAGTCACCGGTACCTATTTTGGGCTCTGGAACTCTCTCCCTGAATCCATCTTCCCCTCATCCTATGACTTAAATTGCATCAAACTCATGTGTCCAGGCATTTTGGCTCGAACATTCCTTAATTTTGGCCCTGTCGCCCTTTCAACTCTGGGGGAGGCACTCGTCACAGACAGTTTTGCGTTGTGTCTCCCTCATCCACAAAACAAAACAAAAATAATAATAATAATAACTTCAAATCCGCACTACCACACACCATACCTGATTACATTATAGCTTTAGAATAACTCCTTGTAATCTCGAGCCACCACACTTTACTTCACCTGACAACAGTCCTAGGATCCATTCCACCTTAAGGGACCCAACCTCGCTTTTGTTTTTATCTTTCTCTCCCTCTCTCTCTTTGGCTTGTATCCATTCGGCCCCATTCAGCCTACTGTTTTAAGACGTTTAACCCCATCCAGGTGTCAATATTTTCATGGCGAGCGGTAGCGAGCCAGCATATACAGTATATATATTTTTGTTTTGACAGTAAGCTAAATTTTTACATTTTTCGATAGAAAAATGTCTCCGGCGAAGCCGGATTTCTCCATACAATGCTGGCTCGCTATCGCTCGCCAGGAAGAAATCGACACCTGGATGGAGATAAACGTCTTAAAACAGTTGGCTGAAGGGGGCCGAATGGATACAAGCCAGGGAAAGAGAGAAAAGGAGAGAAAGATAAAAAAAAAAAAAAAAAACGGTGACCCGCCTTAAGCTCGAGCCACAACACTTTACTTGACCTTACTACAATCCTAGAATACATCCCATCATATATATATATATATATTTTTTTATTTGATAGAGCCAACAACACTTATCTTAGCTTAGGGAACAACAACAACAACACTTATCTGGTTCTATTACTAACTAGAAACCCTCGCCTTAAGGGGGGAGGTAGCTGCTTTTTGTTATTTCTGTCCTTTTCTCTCTTTCTCTGGCTTGTATCCATTCGGCCCCATTCAGCCACCTATTTTAAGACGTTTATCCCCATCTAGGTGTCGATTTCTTCCTGGCGAGCGATAGTGAGCCAGCATTATATGAAGAAATTCGGCTTCGCCGGAGACATTTTTCTATCGAAAAATGTACAAATTTAGCCTGCTGTCAAACAAAACTAAAAAATATGCTGGCTCGCTACCGCTCACCAGTAAAAAATGTACACCTGGATGGGGATAAAAGTCTTAAAACAGTAGGCTGAATGGGGCCAAATGGATACAAGCCAGAGAAAGATAGAAAAGGACAGAACAAAAACAGGTCACCCTCGCCTTAAGGGGGAGGTAGCTGCTTTTTCTACCTCATGTTTAGTTTCATTAGCTTTGAAATTTTAAGACATTCGTTCCAATAATTTGCCGATTTTAAGACCTTTCGGCCCTATTATTTTGTCAAGATAACAACTTTCGTGTCATTTAGGTGTCCTAAATATAATCTTCACACCTTACCTGATCTTATAGTTAACCTAAAATCCCTGGGCGTATTATTGTGCTTGTTTATGTATTTTTGTGTTGTTGTTTAGTTTTCTCCCTAGACCTCCATCAAGCTTTAAAAAAAAAAAAAAATAAAAAAAAAAAAAAATAATAAAAAATAGACCCAAGATAAGAGATAAATTTGTATTTTTTTCTTCTTAAAAATACAGGCTTGCTATCGCAGCCAGGTAAAAAATTACACCTAAAAGGCACTAAGTGTCCTAAAATTGACAAAGAAATGGGGTGAAAAAGTCATAAAATCATCTATCTATCTATCTATCTATTGCCTGACGCCGTGATCCCCGAAGGGGTGGCCACGAACGAACCGCCCCCATGCACCTCTGTCCCCAGTCAGTCGACGCCCCTCCCCCCAACCAGCACCACCTTCATTCATGTAGTTCCTCACTCCATCCTTCCACCTCATATTCGGTCTACCTCTCCCCCTCTGTCCCTCCACCTCGCTCTCGTACACCCTCTTAGTCATTCTCTCGCTTTCCATACGTTCCATATGGCCGAACCATCTCAAGTTGTTCCTTTTCACACTTTCCAGCACATCTACCTCCACACCACACCTCCTTCTTACTTCCTCATTAGTCTGTCTATCCCTCCATGTAATTCCGCACGCACTCCTTAAGTAATTCATTTCCACTGCTCTCACTCTTGGTCTGAGTCTCTCAACCAACGTCCATGCTTCGCTTCCGTAAGTCAGTGTCGGGATTACCACACTGTCATGCAAGGACTTCTTCACTTCCATACTGACCACCCTATTTCTTGTTACTGCTTTTAGCGTTCCTACAACCCTCTTCCCCTGTTGTACCCTCTCCCGCACCTCTTCATCCATAGTCCCATCTTTACTCAACACACTGCCCAGATACTTAAAAGAGTTGACGATCTCCATAGCCTGACCGTTCAGCTTCACCTCACACTCTGTGACTTCACCCCTTTCGAAGACCATAACCTTGCTCTTCCCCGTATTTACCTTCAAATTCCGTTTTTCGCACACTGTTCCAAACTCATTTACCAGACCCTGCAACTCCCATTCATTATCACTCATCAGAACTGTATCATCCGCAAACAGCAGTATAGGTAGCTTCCACTCAATTCCCTCCCTTTTCAGCAATACACCAACATCCACTGCTCTTGATAGTATTTCTTTCATAACTCCATCCATATATACAGTAAACAACCACGGGGACATCACACACCCCTGTTTCAAACCAACATTCAGGTCAAAGAACTCGCTCTGCTCACTCTCCACACGTACTGCCGCCTTTGCACCCTCATACATGCTCTTCACTGCTTTCAGCAACTTGCCCTCTACTCCGTATATTCTAAGTACTTTCCACAAACCTTCTCTATCCACTCTGTCATAGGCCTTCTCCAAGTCCATAAAGGCAACATACACCTTTTGTTTCTTCTCCAGATACTTCTCCACAACACAATTCAGGGTAAAAATCTGATCTACACATCCTCTTCCCTTCCTAAAGCCTCCCTGCTCGTCGCCTATCCATTTCTCCGTTCTCACTCTCACTCTCTCAATCACTACCCTACTGTATACCTTCCCTACTACGCTCAGAAGACATATTCCTCGGTGGTTACCACACACTCCTCTTTCCCCTTTGCCCTTATATAGGGGGACTATTATGCCAGTCTTCCAGTCATCGGGTGCACTTCCCTTCTCCCATGCTAGTTTGCACATTTTCCATACCCATTCTATCACTATCTCACCACCATACCTCAACATTTCCCCACACACTCCATCTGTTCCTGGTGCTTTCCCCAACTTCACTCTTTTCATGGCTTCCCACACTTCTGACCTCCTGATCCCCACCTCCTCCTCCACTACTTCTCTTCTTCTCCCTCCCATACCATATCCAGCTATGTTTGCTGGCTCTTCATTCCTTTCATTTAGCAACTCACTGAAGTACTCCCTCCATCTTTCGACTCTCTCTTGCTTCTCGGCTAGCATTCTCCCATTCTTATCTTTCACACCCTTACTGTTTCCCTTGCTACCTTCCCTAACTTTCTTGACTTCTTTCCAGAACAGTTTCTTACTCTCCCTCCATTTTACACTCAGATTCCTTCCAAATTCCTCATCTACTCTTCTCTTACTTTCCTTCACTACTCTCTTCACCACCCTCTTACTCTCCACGTACCTCGCTCGTTTCTGTCTCTCGGAATCTTCATTCCCTCTACTACCCAACCACTCTCTATATGCTTTCTTCTTTTCTTCCACAGCTATTCTTACCTCTTCTGTCCACCATGCTGTACCTTTCACTCCCCTCCCTCTTCTCCTCACTCCACACACCTCCTCACATGCTGCACAGATCTCCTCCTTAAACACCTTGCTCATCTCCTCCACTTCCTCCATAACTTCCAGGTCGAACCCACCTAGTCGTCTTTCCACTGCTCTCCTGTACTCCTCCCTGACTTCCTCCTCCTGCAACCTCTCCACCCTCCTCACCATTCCACCCTCCTCTCGCCTCCCTCCCGCTCTCCTCACCCACTTCTTTTGTATCCTAACCTTAGCTACCACTACATAATGATCAGACAGACCCCCTCCAATACCCCTATACACCCTAGCATCCATCACAGATTTCTTCATTCGTTCATCCACACATACATAATCAATCAATGACTTTCGTTCCACCACTGTCTTATCCTTCATCGTCAACATCCGTTTCCACGTGTACCTGTGGATCATTCTGTGTCGGAAGAAGGTGTTGGCTATCCACAGCCTCCTCCCCACACATACGTCCACAAGTGCACTACCATTCCCATTCACCTCTGATGGTACCCCCCACCCTCCCACCACTCCCTCAACTTTCCTATCACCCACCTTACCATTCATATCCCCAATCAGAAATATTCTTTCGTTCTTGTCAAACTTCTCCAGGCATGCCTCCACATTCATCCAGAACTCCTCTTTCTTTCTTTCAAGTATATCCTCTGTCGGGGCATACACGCATACAATCACCCACGTTTGTATTCCTACTTTCATTCTCACCCACACAATCCTTGAACCCACAGACCCATACTCTCTTACACATTCCTTCCATTTGCTACTTACAAACAAACATGCACCTTCTCTCGCTGTTCCTTCACTCACTCCAGCACACACACCCATTCCACACTCACACTCTCTCACATCTGAACCTTTCCATTTGGTCTCTGTCATTCCACAT
>JBAKBP010036161.1:0-18707 GCA_037953745.1 Lithodes maja
GGCCCCACTGCCTTCACAATTCTCAGGAAAAAAGTTAGAAATAAGAATGAAGATAAGGTAAAGTCAGAAATAAATAAATAAACCACAAAATAAACCCTGAACTGAATCGGCGGCATCAAGAATGACACATGACGGTGACTAAAAATAATCACAATGATAATAATAATTATCAAAATATTAATAGTTAATAATTATAATGATAAACATCAAAACGCCAATACTTCCAAAGAAATTCAAGTACACTCCGATCACATCACAGCACTTTAATTACAATAACTATTAATACAAGTGATGTAGGCAAATTCAAAATAAATTAATGTACTTAATAATTATTTCCCCTCAGGTATGCTGTCCCAGGTCAATCGGCATACAGCTCCCGACAGAGGGTGGCGAGTCGCTTCTACCACCCCAGTGTCGTTCTGGAGCGCCCAGAGCCGGACTCGAGGTGTCCGCGTTCATACCAGAAATGTATAGAGTCACAGAGGCCCATAATGTGGAATTGTCACATCCGTTACCCTGGATGGCTGTACTGGGATATAATTGTGAGTTTATATTATGTAGTACCCAGATTTTTACCTTTGGTATTATTTGAAGAATTGTGTGTACGAGGATAAACAAAGACAATCAATGACCTAAAAGCAACTATTGTAGCTAAGATATTTTGAATCCCAATGATACAGGCCATTCCTATTTTCTTTAGATGTTGCTGGGGGAAGTTCAGAGAACTGCTGCCAATTTTGACCATGAAAAGAATGCCTCTTCCCTGACGGGAAAGGTGTATGTCTCATGTGTTAGAAGTGCAATGACGTATACCTCAGAAACATGGGCCGTTAAAGTAGAGGATGTCAACAGAATGGAACGTAATGAGATGAGAATGGCGAGATGGATGTGTGGGGCCAAACTGAAGGATAGCATAAAACATTAGCTGAGGAGACGTTTAGGTATAGGCTAAAGAGTATTAGCGAGGTGATGCGTACAAGTAGACTGGGATAGTATGGACATGTGGAGAGAATGGATTAACAAAATTGGGTGAAAAGATGCCGGTCTGTGATTGTGGAGGGAGCTGCACCAAGGGGTGGACCGAGGAAGACCTGGGATCTATACGTGCCGATCTCAAATCCAAAAACTTGACAAGTAAAGCAGCCCCTTTACAGGGTTGCCTGGAATGCCCGCCATTAGACAAGAGACTGAAACTGCACGTATGTGTGGAGCACTCAGTCTTAAAATAATATGTATGTATGTATGTTACTAACGCAGACCTTTCCCATTTTCCGTCACAGCCAAGACCAACCCCATCTGGGGGTGCGGTGGGTCGCTCATCACAGCGCAATACGTCCTAACAGCTGCACACTGTTTACACGCCGACTACACCAGAGGATTGACGTTGTGAGTATTATTTTCCATGGGTTTCGTTAGGTTATTATATGGTACGGGCAGCGGGCTAGGAATGCTCCTCCCTTTGTAAAATTCTCCTACTCATCGAAACAGAGAAAGGGCGAGGAGGAAACGCGAAAGTGTCCCGAACTATAAGAAATTGGAACTTTAAATGTTGTTTCTGTTCGGGCTCTGTCTCGAGTCGGCCACCCCCAGCAATGGGAATATGTGCCTGAGTAATTAAGGAAAACCCTGTTCTTAACATTAATCATCTAGCCTATTACAAACCCCAATGTACTTGAATAAACTAATGTGAGCATATAGTCCTCCCGGGATTCGAACTCGGGATACCACACCCAGAACATAAGTATCTAAAGTGATTCTAAACCATTACACCACCAACACAGTAATTACCAGGATATCTTTACAAAACCATAATATACAATAGTTAACCCAAAGAAATTATCGTTTTCTGAAATTTGCTAATGAAAGAAAACATATTTAAATGGGTAACTAAAATATAATACTGAAGACCCTTGTACTTAACATGTACTTAAGGGAAGACTGGTAATTTTTCTGGTAGGCCTACCCTTCTTCTTCATGTTTAGCCGCAATAGTTTTCCAGATTTTATGACATTTGGCCCATTAGTTTGGCGATTTTATGACTTTACGCCCCATTTCTTTGTCAATAGGTGCCTTTTAGGTGTTGATTTTCTCCTAGCGAGCGATAGCGAGCCTGAAGTTTTATTTTGTACCGAAAAATGTAGGCTAGGCTATATATTTTTCTTGAAGGGGGGTCTAGGGGGTGGTTTTCTTAGCTTGATGGTCTAGGGAGGAAACTAAAACAAATAATAAAAATATATATATAAATGAGCAAATAAATACGCCCATTCCCCCTTAACCCTTCGCAGGTCGGTAGTGCGAATGGGACAGCTTGACCTGTCCATCGCAAGGAAAAAAATTGACACCTAAATGGCAGAGGTGGGCAGTTGCGCGCCATTTGGCGCTCTGCGCTCTGCGATCCGGTGCGCATTACCAATATAGAGGAGCGCGGAGCGAGGAGCGGCAAAATTCTGAAATCGGAGTGCAGGCGGGAAGCGTAGCTAGAAATTCGCGCTCCTTTCTGCGCTCCGGAGGCGATTTTTCCTGTCAACAACAGGTACAAGAACGTCATTATCGTGTACAGTCATCGTACCGTTCGTACGGTGTTACCCGAGCCTGTCTGACTGTCTGATAGTCAAAAGACACTATAGACTTCAGAGACTTTTATCATTTTATGATATCGATACTATCGGAATGTTACTTGAATGTATAAAGGAGTACAAAGGAGTACAAAAGGAAATCAAGCAACAACAGGTCTAGTGACCCTTCTAGGCTGCTTGTCCTCCAAAACACTGAGGATCAAGTGTCCAAACAGTGGTTTAGAGTGGGTAAGGGAACATTTGGAAAGGGAACTACTGCCCTAGAACTAATGTCCGTGGCAGGATTAGGAAGTTAGTAGGGGACAGATGGGTTAGTAACTGAGGGGAGGGTGGGAGGGTGGTTTGGGGGATGGTGGGGGGAAGGTAGAAGCGTAATTGACTCGTGTTACAAATATGAAGCCGATTGGTGAGGTAGTTTCGCCACCACAGATTTTATTTGTTTTCCTTATCTTCGTACGGATACACTGGAAGTGGGTTGTGGGAGGAAGTTGGGGGTGTGGTGGAGGGAAGGCATAAGGGTAAGGCACTTGTCACACAAATATGGAACCGATTGGTGCAATCGTTTTCGCCGCCACAGATTTTTTTTTTTTTTCCCTTGTGAGGCGACCGATAGTCAGCGAGTGGGTGGGAGGAGGGTTTGGGGTAGTGTGGTGCCGTTGGTGGGTATGCAGAAGGGTAAGGTACATGTGGTAAAAAACTAAAAATATGAAAGCCATAGGTGCAGTCGTTTCGCTGCTACGATTTTTTTTCGGCGAGTCAGTATATAATTATATACGGACCTGGCACTGGGCGTGACAACTGACATCTGACAAGACCCTAGTCCCGGCCGTATATATATAATTATTATAAATTATATACCGTCGGACCTGGCAGTTTCGGACCTAGTTTCTCAGTTTGGACAGTTTCTGTAATTCTTTATGTCATATCATAGATATCAATGGACAGTCACAATGTCACAAACTCACAATGATATCAATCATATCATATCATTGACATTTGCAATGATATCAATCATATCATATCATTGACATTTTGATTCATTGATATGACATAAAGAATAACAGAAACTGAGAAAGTGAGAAACTTAAACAGTTAAACTTCAGAAAGACACCATGACTTGAGTTTTTTAATGTTTTGAATTCTTGGAATTTAGTGAAGTGAAAGACAAAGGACAAAGTGAAGGACAAAGGTAAATAATTAAATCACTTCTAGAAGCTGTTTTTTTGTTTTGTTTTTTTTATATACCTATTTTGGGAGCGCGGAGCGCAGGAGCGCGGAGCGGGAAGCGCATCGGGTCTGCTGACAAAAAGAGCGTGTGAGCGCTGCCGCATTACCTTATGTCTGATGAGCGCGGAGCGCTGCCGCATTACCGGTCCCACCGGAGCGCGCCCACCTCTGCTAAATGGCACGAAAGGTATTAATATTGACAAAGAAATGGGTTGAAAGGTCTGAAATTTGCCACACTATTGGGTCGAACGTCTGAAAATTGCTACACTAATGGGTCGAATGTAAATCTAATGGGGCTAACATCAACCTTAACCCTTCGCAGGTCGGTGGTGCATCTGAGAGACCTTGACCTATCCACCGCGAGGGACTGTGAGCCGGGCAGGTTCGGGGAGGTGTATGCCCCCCCGACCCCCCAGGCGATTTTAAGAATTTTCGCCCCATTTCTTTGTCAATATTAGGACTTTTTGTGGCATTTAGGTGTCGATTTTCTCCTGGTGAGCGATAGCGAGCCTGTATTATAAGAGGAACCGGCCTTCGGCCGGCACATTTTTCTACCGAAAAATGTACAAATTTATCTTGAGGGGGGGTTTTGGGGGTATTTTTAGAGCATAATAGGAAGCAAAATATAAATATCTCCTTAATATACTGGGACTAGGAGGTACTCCGAAAGTCTCAAAACCTGAAACTAATGGGGCTAACATCAACATCCTTAACCCTTCATAGGTCGGTGGTGCGTCTGGGGGAGCATGACCTGTCCACCGCGAGGGATTGTGAGACGGATATATTCGGTAATGAGGTGTGCTCCCCGACCCCCAGGACTTCTCCCCGGTGAAGGTCATCATCCACCCGGAATTCGATACCCGGACGAACGTATCCGACGACATCGCCCTCATCCGCCTCGACAAGAAGGCTTCGTACAATGGTAAGTGAAATGAGAAGGGAATTTAAGGGGACAGTGGCTGTTTTGGGGGTCTATTTGTTCAGTTATTCATATATTTTTACCTCTATCAAGCTTAGGAAATCACTCCCTAGAGATAATTTTGAACATTTTTTGGTAGAAAAATTTCCCGGCCGAAGGCCGGTTCCTCTTAAAGGGAGGTCTGGGGGTGTTTTTTTAAGCTTGATGGAGGTCTAGCAAGGAAACTAAAAAAAATAATATATACATAAATTTACCAATATAATATAATCCCTTCTGTATCTTCCAGACTTCGTACAGCCGATATGTCTCCCCGCCCCCGGTGTGGGGGTGAAGGCGGCGCTGGGGCCGGTGAGGATCGGTGAGCTGGCCGGGTGGGGGCGGAACGAGACCCTGGGTAACGCTGTCTCTGTGCTGCAACACGCCATGATACCGTTTGTGGAGAAGGCCCCAGTGCAACCAACACTTCCCCAAGCTCGTACCAGAACAGGTTAATCTATTTTTGTTATTTATTTCACTCAAACACCTCCAATGAAATTAATGAAAGCATGTGGTTCACTGGGATTCGAACCTGGGTTACAGCACACATATTTTTAAAACACTAACCATTACACCATCAAGACAGTTAACCCCATACTGTACCAGAGGGTGTTACTATAAATGTACCCTCCAGTACCAGGAAGTGTGGCCAAAATGGCTTCAGAGGCAAAAGAGAATACCCTCCCACCTCCAAAGTTGGAGAAGCACTGACCCAGCCAGCTTGTGGAAGCTTGCAACCAAGCTGAGAAGTGTTGCCAAGTCCTCAGAGCAGCACCTACAAGTCATGGTAGCAGGTAACGCTCGATACTGGCAGTTACAAGGACCGCATATTACGGACGGACGTCGTCCATTGCTGGTACTGGCGAGTGACTTTTTTTACTGGGTTAATTAAGGTGTTGGTAATTTCTAGGTGAGCGATACCGTTTGCCCAGACTATAATCGTTCATGTGTGAAGAACCTCTATAAACAAACTTTTTCCAGGTCTGCTTTGGAGGCGCGGAGCAAGACTCGTGCCAGGGTGATTCAGGCGGCCCTGTGTTCGTCCGGAATGGGTCTTACATCATCCTGCTGGCGCTGGTGTCTCACGGTTTCGATCGACCGCTGTGGGACCATCGGGATTTCTGCCGTCTACACCGACGTCACCGCCTACCGGAGCTGGATCGTCGGGAAGTTGGAGCCGTGAGGAGATGCTGCGGAGTGGGAGCGGGGGGAAATGGGGATATATAGATAGAGACATAGAGATATAGAGATGCTGGGAGATATATAGACATTGAGATATATAGATACTGAGAGAGGGGCATGGAGGGAGATGGAGATATATAGATAGAGATGCTGAGAGATATATAGAGAGATAGAGGCATTGAAAGATGGAGAAACTTTATTGACAACGTTTCGCAGATATCTTCATCAGTGCTGCGATTCATTGTCAATAAAGTGCTCCTCCTGTTACGACCGGGCACTCGGGTACACTAGGGCTCTTACACAGGACTCGAGTATGGCTCGCTGCCACAACGGAAACACACGATCCCAACCCCAGAGTACTGCCAGCCGAACAAAAAAACGCCACTACCCTCCAGAGTTCTATCTGCTATAACGGGGTATACAAGAACTCGGTACTAGCGTTTCACACAACAGACTAATAGCAAGACGGGAGTTATCTAGTCTGGTCAACAATCAAACAAAGAAGAAAGTACTACAACACTAAAGAATAGTGTTGGCCGAAGCCGAAGTAATCCACCCTTGAACTAAGAACTTAAGAAGTCCTCCACCCTCTACTTCGGATCGGCACTATTACGTTACGTTAAACAATAGTCCTCGAGCATCAAGCAAGGAATCTTCTGATAAGTTAGATGCTTCTCGAATACTCATAAGAAGTAAGTATCGGATTTGAACAGCAATTTTAATGAATAACTCACTGGTAATTAAAGGCTTTAAATTGACATAAGAAGAATTATAAGAATAAGCATAGGATATGGCAAACATTAAGAAGAAGTACTCCGACAATGCACTGGCAATAGCCTACTAAGATTGTGCTCGTGGGCCACTAATCTCTGAAGTAGCTAAGCGTGCCACACATGAAATCAATAGTGCTTAAAACAATAATATACATAAGGAGAAGCTTCAATACTATGCTGTATCTGCTGGTCGAGCAAAGTCTAGCTGGGATATCTAAGGTTAAGAGACAATGGCTGAGCAAGCGGCTCGTAGCCTAGCGAGGGTCCTTAAGACTGTGCGGCCAAATTACGGTAATTGACGGGATGCTCTCTTGAGAGATCCAGATCACTAGTATCTGGTTCTCTCCTGGCGATCCTCTCAAAGTCAAGCAAATGAGATAGCACAGTGTTGGGTGGCACAGGCAAAAGCCCTCACTCGCAACACAGTGCTAAACTCCCACGGTACACAGTCAGAAAAGACCACCTAGGCGTTCACGTCTCCGTTGCAATTGTACTGGTTCAACCGCAACCTAGTACTCATAGGAAATCACAACTCAGAAACCCTATCCCAGTCTAGCATTGCCTAAACCAGCAGAAAACAGGAACATGAATAATCGCACACAGGGAAATGCATATACGAGTGCAACAAACATCAATCAATCCTATTCTAGTTAACCCTTCCAAAAATAGGCTATCTAACAGGCACTTATCTCGTGAGAACTCAAGCGATAATACTTTGGCTGACTAAATCTGCACCAAAGGGGTCATGGAGGTTAAACAGGGACGAGAAGAGAAGAAGATAGCTGTTCAGAGAGTAGAGAAAGTTCACATCAGTCGGAAGAATATGGATAGTTGCAAGGGATATGAGAAGTCGCTTTGCCTGATGAGTTCTGAAGAAATGGTGGCAAGAACCTCTCTTTTATACTCGGCCCTCTAGCGGCATATCTCAAACTACTTAAGGACCGCCCACTGGCAATCATGACGTCATATTCTCTCTCAATCTGGGATCGACAAAGAACTTCCCACGCGCTGAAAGGGAGGAAGGGAGGAGGGAGGAGGGAATTAGGCCTACACACCTCGTGGCGCGCTCACTGGCCGTCGTTACATAACTCTCTCTCTCATCATTGTATATAAGTCCCACACACAATACTTATATCTAATGATATAAAATAGAACTCGTTGACTTAGAAGAAAACAAAATACATAATGATAATACTTATAGTACAACGGTTCACATAAACTAAGTTAGGAAACTCTACACAGACTACAGCCAAAGTTCCTGCCCTGACGATCCTAGCGAGAGTGGGGCCTGACTGGGCGTTCTGTACAGCATGCTCATACTCGACATGCGTCACACCTCCCCCAAGATTTTACTTGCTCAACCCTGAGCTAAAATCTGATATACAGAACCCCATCAAACCCCTCACACCCAGCGACCGCATGGCACTAAAACAACGCTGAGTTTATCACTAAAACACATCTTATATAAAAAAAAAATTCATATTTCATAACTCCTCCCAACAATAGTAAAAGACATAATATCATGCTCCCAGAGCGAGCTTACAGCAGCTCAGCCCGTTTGATAGTTCGTGGACTACTCAAACACTATAGGCTATGACAAACTTATACAATTATCTATATCAAAAAGAAAGAGTTTTTATATGATTTTTATATTTTAATATGTTTTTTTCCGGCTGCACTATAAGGGCAGCCTATTTTCTTCTATACCAAACGCTCAACAATCCTGCTTTACGACCCAATACGCTGGGCTACAACCGGCGAGCCAACAAGCACCAAGCGCAAAATACTACTCAAACCAAAGCAGGAGGCTACCCGTGTGTCAATCTCTTCGGGATCATACACTGTGATAGCCTACGACTGATCATCTACCCTCGATAAACAATCCGCAATCACATTGTCACATCCCGCAATATGCCGGATGTCCAGGTTATACTCCTGCAACATCAATGACCACCGGGTCAGTCTCATATTGCGATTGTGAAATTGATTTAGGAATCTCAAAGGGTGATGATCAGTGTAGATAACCACGACTGGGCCATAGGCTGGAACATACACCTCGAAGTGCCTGAGTGACAGCACAATCGCCAGTAATTCCTTTTCTATTGTAGAATAGTTCTTTTGTGCAGCATTGAACTTCTTAGAAAAGAAACTTACTGGGTGTTCCACACCTTCATTGTCTGTCTGTAGCAAGACGGCACCAGCCCCTACACCACTAGCATCTGTTGCCAGCTGAAAAGGCCTGTTAAAGTCTGGGGCCCTGAGTATCGGGTGAGTACACAGCAAATGCTTCACTAAATTAAAAGCCTTTTCACACTCAGGCGCCCACAAAAACTTTTTGTCTTTAGATAACAAATCTGTGAGAGGTGCCAACACCGTAGAGTAACCTTTTATAAAGCGTCTGTAGTAGCCTATCATACCCAAGAATCTCATGATCTGCTTCTTGGTGGTTGGGTGCGGAAATTTATTGATAGCCTGTACCTTGTTCTGAGGAGGGCACACCTGTCCCCTTCCCACTACAAACCCAAGGTACTGCACAGTGGCTTTTACGAAGTCACACTTTGCCAAATTTACTACCAGACTTGCTTCACTAAGTTTCCGGAACAAGGTCTCCAGGTGCTCACAATGGCTCTCAAAGTCGTCATCATAAATGATTACATCGTCCAAGTATACGGTGCAATTTGGAATGTCCTTGACAATTTCATTCATCAGGTTCTGAAACGTTGCTGGTGCATTCTTAAGTCCGTAGGGCATAACATTACACCGGTAAGTACTCCCGTCCACCACAAAACCACATACCTCTTTAGCACGCTCGGACAAAGGTACTTGCCAGTAACCTTTTACTAAATCTACTTTAGACAAAAACCGAGCATTACCAATTTTATCAACACTATCATCAACCCGAGGAAGAGGATATGGGTTAGTTGGAGTCAAACCGTTTAGCCTACGGAAATCAATACAGAAGCGTACCTTGCCATCTGGTTTAGGCTGCAGTGTTACGGGGGAAGTCCATTTAACGGTACCTTTCTCTATCAACCCTCTACCGAGCATATACTCCAACTCATCCCTCAGAGCGGGTAGTTTTATGGGGGGCACATGGTATGGGATTGACTTAAAGGGTAGATGGTGCCCCACGTCAACATCATGCATAGCCTGAGTAGTGAGGCCTGGATGTTCAGCGAATACAGTGGGGTATAAACCGAGCAACTGACGGATAGCTTCAAATTGCGGCTCAGGCAAATGGGCTATAGCCTCGTCAGCCCTTAGGCTCGAGTTCCCCGCCCACTGATCCGCTGAAACATGGTGATCCCAGCTATCCTCCTCTGAAGCTTGACTGTCCCCCTCTCCTTCTCCACCACGGCCGCAACAAGCCAACACAGGGACAGTGAGAGGCTCAGAGGGGCGCCTCACATACTCTTTTATCAGGTTCACGTGACATAACTGATTCTTCTTCCTCCTGTCTGGAGTGGCAACAAGGTAATCTAGGTCCGAAATTTTCTCCACAATTTTATAGGGTCCAGTATACTTCGCCGACAAGGGGTTACCCACCAAAGGCAACAAAATCAACACCTCCTGTCCCACAATGAACTCCCGGAGCTTCACTTTGCGATCATACCTGTCCTTCATTAAAGCTTGTGACCCTGTTAAATTCCGACCTGCCATCTCCAGACTCTTAAGCATGCGCTCACGGCTTTCAAACACATACTTCAACAAGGAACAAGGCGGCACAGTTCCTTCCCAAATTTCCCGCAGCATATTAAGGGGGCCCCTGACTCGGTGTCCAAAAATCAGCTCGTTTGGACTAAATCCCAGGCTCTCACCAGGCACTTCCCGAGCAGCAAACAGTACATACGGCAATCCAAGATCCCAATCTCTTCCGTTATCAGCACAATAACACCTGAGCATGCTTTTAAGGGTGGCATGCCACCGCTCAAGCACCCCTTGGCTCTCAGGGTGATACGCTGACGATACCACCGCCCGTATTCCATGCTGTTGCATTGTTTGCTTAAAGAGATTGGAGGTGAAATTGGACCCCTGATCAGACTGAATCTCCTCCGGGTACCCGTACCTTGAAAAGTACCACAACAAGTTACTGACTACCGTCTTAGCCATGCCGTTTTTCATGGGGTATGCATCGGGGTATCTAGTGGCAACATCCATGATGGTTAACAAAAATTTATTACCAGCCTTTGTGGGAGGGAGGGGACCAACCATGTCAACAACAATCTTACTAAAAGGTGGCCCAATTACAGGAATAGGGTGCAACGGAGCTTTAGGAATAACTTGGTTTGGTTTCCCGACCCGTTGACAAATATCACATGAGTTTATCCAGGACTGCACATGAGACTTCATCCCCGGCCACCAAAACAACTTCCCCAAAGCCGCCACCGTTTTTCTTACCCCCAAATGTCCTGCCAGCGGTGTGTCATGCGCCAAACTCAGTAGGCTATCCCTGCACTCCCGCGGCACCATCAACTGGTCCACTACCCCGGACCCCATCTTCCAGCTACGGTTAGGGTCTTGAAAACGCCGATACAGGATGCCATCTAAATAAAAAAAATCTCCCGGCTGTGCATCACCGTCCTCGTCGAGCTCCACAGCTCCATTAGCACACGTTTGGAGCTCAGGGTCCTCCAGCTGCAACCGACGTATATCTGAGGGTACCAAGCGATCTAACTGCTCCCGGAGCAATGCATGACCCTCCCCGATACTGAGCTGCTCCCTCTGTCTCTCTCGATGTTCATAACGTTGCTGTCGTGGAGACTCGTCATGCCCAGCCTCGTCACTCTCGATGACAGGCCCAGGGGCTACTCCAGAACTAAGTAATGGTGCTAATACTGAATCACCCAGGAGAGCCGCCGAGTCAAAACTCTTAAAACCAACTCCAGCTTTAGCCTCCTCCTGTTGATCGTTCCTCTGCTGGTCTGAAGACGGAGGACTAGGCTGTGACACTTTAGCTGCCCGAGCTCGGGTGACAGCACACGCCATGGGTTGTGCCTGGCACCGCTCGACCCACTCTCGCTCTTCCCTACTCACGTCGGCCGGCCTCTCGGCAACGACTAAGGGTAGAACCTCAGAAGCGGGCATTGCAAAGTCGTTGCCGAGAAGAAGGTCGACGCCCTCCACTGGCAGTTTCTCCACAATCCCAACATCCAATTCACGTGCCACACCATCCACCTCCAACTCCAACCGCACCAGCGGGTATGACCGAGTTGCATTAATACCCTGCACCACCACCACCCGAGCCGCATTTATAGGGTAGCCAGTCAAGTTTTTCATCAAAGTCTGGGAAGCACCTGTATCACGCAAGACCTCTACTCCATGCTTGCGCCCCGCCCACATCACGCAACCCCGTCCTCTATGGTCGCAAAAAACATCCTGAGCAGGGTTCGAGCCTCCCAGGTGCTTCTGCATTGGCTGTGCCTCAGCCTCTGACGAACTGCCCCGGGCAAACTCAGAAGGCTTCAGAGACACACCAATGTTGCAGGCCAAAGACACAGCTGCTGTAGGTGGTTTGCTAGGACAGACTCTTGCAAAGTGCCCCTTTTTATGACATTGATAACACTCTAACTCCCCTTTGGGCTTCCCTTGGTACTGGGAAGGGCCCGGCCCCTTCTTAAATGGGACGGTGCTAGTCTTGTGGTCAGTCTTGGTATCATAACTCTTGTACTTGTTTGCATAAGATATATTACTAACTCGGGGGGGTGGGGCGTCACGCCCCTTGTTACCTGCCTCACTACGCTGGGCAGACCCGCACCCACGAATTAATGATAGCCGGAGGTCAGCCATCTCAGCTGCCTCCTGTAGAGTTTTTGGATTCTTTTCTTTAATAGTTAAAGTCATTTCTGCACCTGTACACTTATAAAACTGCTCGAGCAGAAACAGCTCAGTCAACTGTTCGGCCGTCTCAGCTTTCTCAGAACGTGTCCAGTTTGTAAGTGCATCTTTTAAGTCCCGGGCATGTTCAAGAAAGGTCGCCTCCCTAGTCTTTGTAACACCCCGAAACTTCAATCGATATGTTTCTGGTTGCAACTCGTATGCCCGTAGGACAGCTCTCTTCAATTCTGGGTAGTCAATGCAAGACTCTAAAGGCAGTGCATCATAAGCCTTCAGACCCTTACCCGTAAGTCTTGAGGAGACCAGAGCTGCCCACTTCTCTTCAGGCCAATTATGCTCCCTACACTTCTTCTCAAAACGATTAAAAAATTCTGTGACTTCAGTTTCACTAAATGCCGGCACCAACTTGACTAAGTGGGACAAGGACTGTTCTCTTACTTGGCCCTCACGGCCCATCCGAATCCCTGTCGACTCTGCACGAGTCTTATCTAAATCTATTTGAGCACAATATTTCTCTGAGTCGTACCTAAGCTCAGCCTCGTGCCTCCTAATCTCAGCCTCAATCTCCTTCTCCTGCTTCCTAGTCTCATTCTCCTGCTTCCTAGTCTCATTCTCCTGCCTCCTAGTCTCATTCTCCTGCCTCCTAGTCTCATTCTCCATCTCCTGCTTCCTAGCCTCATTCTCCATTTTAGCAAGCTCGAGTTTAAATATCATCTCAGGAGACAGGCCGGAAGAGGGAGCTGCCACTACTGAAGGAGGGGGGGCAAGAACTGGGGAACCACCATACGCACCGCCCGAGGGCACTCCAATCTTCCAATGCTCATCCCTCTGTGGGAGAGTGCTAACCTCCGGCAACTGAGTGGACGGCACTGTGGGAGTCGAGTGAGAGGGGATCTGGGGAGGAACCCCCCCAAACGCCCTCTCCCCCGAAACCCCATGTCGCCCACGCAACACCCAGGAAATCAGCTCCCCCTTGGACATCCCTCCTACATTGGATAGACCCAAAACCTTGGCTATCAGGTGCAAGCCATAAACATTCACCCCAGTCAGCCTCTCCTCCGTCACATGGTACTGCTTACTCACAAAAAGTCTAGCATCCTCCTCACTAGTTACTAACGGCACCTCCTCACTTAGCATCTCTCGCTCCTCGTCAGTACTAGGGCACGACATACTGAAGTTCACCAAAAAATTCTCGAGACAAAAGTGTTAAACTCCCTTATGCAAGCACTAATTACTAAATTAACTGGAGTCTCTTAAATGCTCTCCTAATTGCCTTACAAAAAAAAATATTCTTCAATATGTACGCTAAAGTACGAACAAACAAATGTTGTACAACTCTGCAAAAAATTATACTGTTCACAAAATCCTAAGCAAGGTCGCCATTTGTTACGACCGGGCACTCGGGTACACTAGGGCTCTTACACAGGACTCGAGTATGGCTCGCTGCCACAACGGAAACACACGATCCCAACCCCAGAGTACTGCCAGCCGAACAAAAAAACGCCACTACCCTCCAGAGTTCTATCTGCTATAACGGGGTATACAAGAACTCGGTACTAGCGTTTCACACAACAGACTAATAGCAAGACGGGAGTTATCTAGTCTGGTCAACAATCAAACAAAGAAGAAAGTACTACAACACTAAAGAATAGTGTTGGCCGAAGCCGAAGTAATCCACCCTTGAACTAAGAACTTAAGAAGTCCTCCACCCTCTACTTCGGATCGGCACTATTACGTTACGTTAAACAATAGTCCTCGAGCATCAAGCAAGGAATCTTCTGATAAGTTAGATGCTTCTCGAATACTCATAAGAAGTAAGTATCGGATTTTGAACAGCAATTTAATGAATAACTCACTGGTAATTAAAGGCTTTAAATTGACATAAGAAGAATTATAAGAATAAGCAATAGGATATGGCAAACATTAAGAAGAAGTACTCCGACAATGCACTGGCAATAGCCTACTAAGATTGTGCTCGTGGGCCACTAATCTCTGAAGTAGCTAAGCGTGCCACACATGAAATCAATAGTGCTTAAACAATAATATACATAAGGAGAAGCTTCAATACTATGCTGTATCTGCTGGTCGAGCAAAGTCTAGCTGGGATATCTAAGGTTAAGAGACAATGGCTGAGCAAGCGGCTCGTAGCCTAGCGAGGTCCTTAAGACTGTGCGGCCAAATTACGGTAATTGACGGGATGCTCTCTTGAGAGATCCAGATCACTAGTATCTGGTTCTCTCCTGGCGATCCTCTCAAAGTCAAGCAAATGAGATAGCACAGTGTTGGGTGGCACAGGCAAAAGCCCTCACTCGCAACACAGTGCTAAACTCCCACGGTACACAGTCAGAAAGACCACCTAGGCGTTCCACGTCTCCGTTGCAATTGTACTGGTTCAACCGCAACCTAGTACTCATAGGAAATCACAACTCAGAAACCCTATCCCAGTCTAGCATTGCCTAAACCAGCAGAAAACAGGAACATGAATAATCGCACACAGGGAAATGCATATACGAGTGCAACAAACATCAATCAATCCTATTCTAGTTAACCCTTCCAAAAATAGGCTATCTAACAGGCACTTATCTCGTGAGAACTCAAGCGATAATACTTTGGCTGACTAAATCTGCACCAAAGGGGTCATGGAGGTTAAACAGGGACGAGAAGAGAAGAAGATAGGCTGTTCAGAGAGTAGAGAAAGTTCACATCAGTCGGAAGAATATGGATAGTTGCAAGGGATATGAGAAGTCGCTTTGCCTGATGAGTTCTGAAGAAATGGTGGCAAGAACCTCTCTTTTTATACTCGGCCCTCTAGCGGCATATCTCAAACTACTTAAGGACCGCCCACTGGCAATCATGACGTCATATTCTCTCTCAATCTGGGATCGACAAAGAACTTCCCACGCGCTGAAAAGGAGGAAGGGAGGAGGGAGGAGGGAATTAGGCCTACACACCTCGTGGCGCGCTCACTGGCCGTCGTTACATAACTCTCTCTCTCATCATTGTATATAAGTCCCACACACAATACTTATATCTAATGATATAAAATAGAACTCGTTGACTTAGAAGAAAACAAAATACATAATGATAATACTTATAGTACAACGGTTCACATAAACTAAGTTAGGAAACTCTACACAGACTACAGCCAAAGTTCCTGCCCTGACGATCCTAGCGAGAGTGGGGCCTGACTGGGCGTTCTGTACAGCATGCTCATACTCGACATGCGTCACACTCCTCATATGGTGTTTATATGCATTCGGTCAACTTTTTTAATATATTTTAATAGAGATTCATATATATTCACTAACCCACCAATTAACTTACAAATAAACCTAATTAATGGAATCAATGAAACTGATGAATACAAGTGGTACTCCAAGGATTCGAACCTAGGATACTCACAGGAGACATGGAGATAGAAAATAGGGACACTGAGAGATAGAGAGATATTATATATACAGTATGCTCAATAAACCTCTTTTGTATATTTATAATCAAATTTTTTTTTTTTTTTTTTTTTTTTTTCTATATTCCAACTAGTCCCTCTCGGGCATAGGCTGAGAGCCTGTACATTCTACCGCTCAACACGGTGAAGCCCGTGAGGTCTTGTTCCAGTCTGGGGAGTGAGACATGTGAAGCATCCATCATGGCTCGAAGCAGCTCCATCTCTGAAGCGGCTGGTTGCTTCGTTCAAGTGCTTCACTGTCTCACCCTCCAGACTCAGACCCTCACTCTCAGAACGCCACCTATTGAGCAGTGAACTCACTAGGCATTGTCCCCCTGTAACATATTTTGAATATGGGAATAGTCATACAGTGTTATTTAATCAGGGAACAATGAGGGTATTTTTTTGGCATTTCGGTGGGCTTTGTTGTAATGCACTGATACTAGGTACAGCACAAATTCAATCCCAATAATATCTTCCCATTGACATAAATGGATGATATAGGCAATTATAGCTTTTTAGTTGAGGGCTTTTCTGTGTTCTGGCTAATATTAGATGATTTTCTGCAGATTAGGAAGGGTATTTTTTTTTTCTTATGTGGATGAGGAGACAAAAGACAGAGCTACCTGTGACAAGTGCCTCCCCCAGAGTTGAAGGAGTGAGATTATTATTATTTTTATTTTTTTATGGAAGTCAGAGGGTTAACTGAGATAGTGTTTACCCTTTTCACGCTCACAGATCCTTCCTAAACTGGATAAATTAGTCTAAAATGCGGCGTCATAATCCAACAATAAAGATACCTTATAATGTTCAATAAACGTTTTATATCCTACCTTCCAAAAACTATGAGTGTTGTTGTTGTTGTTGTTCCCCAGGCCAAGCAAGGCCAAGGCCATAACCAAGTGCTCGCACAGAACCCTCCCAGCTTTACCACTATGAAAGCCCAGGTGACCGAAGCAGCTCCCAGGCAAGGAGCTGATCAGGAGGGTGCGGAAACGCCCGGGACACCAAAGCCCCACCCAAGGCCCTGTGCCCCTCAGCAATTATGAAGGGAAAGTTGAGAGAGGAGCAGAGGAAAAATGTGACGCTTTGGCTCCCAGTCTGCCAACCTCTAGGTTGGCAGTAGAGAGGTCAATCCACGGAAGAGACGCCGCCACTTGAGATCTAGAAATATTTAAACGAAAGGAACAGTCAGAGTAAGCCATGGGTATGACAAAGAACGCACAACTCTCACTCTGATAGACCAGCCCATCACCACATGACTATTGGTAGCACCAACGAACTTGACAATAATCTTGATCCCTGCCCTCTCTGTAACTCAAAAGGGCCTAGAGCAAACTGGCTGTAAATATCCACACCTATTTTCTGGTGGACTCTTCCATATATTTGGAGTTATAAGAAGTTAAGGGGTCAAGATTATTGTCAAGTTCGCTGGTGCTACCTATAGAACCAAATCCTCTCGGCATCAGCTAGGAAAGGCCCTAGAAAGTATAGCTCTCATATTTCAACTCCTTTCGGGGTTGGGCACCTGCCCACTACGATAGTTCCTTCATTATAGGTAGACCAGGAATCATGACCCTTAACCACCAACTCAAAAGGGGCTAGAGCAAATGGGCTGTAAATGTCCACACCTATTCCCTGGCTGACCCTTCCCAAATGGTAGAAATATTAGATTTATTACTCTTATCCTCTAACTAAATAGGGGCTAGAGTAAATGGGCTGTGAATTTCCACGCCTATTCCCTGACTGACCCTTCCCAAATGGTAGAAATATTAGCTCGATCAGTTTACTCATTTATTTAGTTATAGAGACAAGATTCTTTAGCCTTCCTATACCCTGTTCCAAATAGGTAGGCCAGACAGAAATGGTGAACCCTTACCTCTGTAACTCATAAAAGGGGCTAGAGCAAATGGGCTGGGCCTGTAAATTTCCACACCTATTACCTGGCTGACTCTTCCCAAATGGTAGAAAATATTAGCTCGATCACTACTATCCTCTGTAACTCAAAAAGGGCCAGAGCAAATGGGCTGTGAATTACCACACAATTCCTGGCTGACCTTCCCAAATGGTAGAAATATCACCTCGATTACTAGTCGTTTTTTAGTTATAGAGGTTAATGTTCAAGAATGTTGGCCTATTTATTTGGAACAGGGTATAGACACTTAGAATTTGAACCCCTAGAATTTTGAACCCCTAGAATTTGACCCCTGGAATTTTGAACCCCAAGAATTTGAACCCTTAGAATTTGAACCCCTAGAATGTTGAACCCTTAGAATTTTAACCCCTAGAATTTAGAACCCCAAATTGTTTAACCCTTAGAATTTTGAACCCCTAGAATTAGAACCCCAATAATTTGAACCCTTAAAATTTGAACTAGAATTTTGAACCCCCAGAATTTGAACTCTTAGAATTTGAACACTTTAAAATTTGAACCCTTAGAATTGTGAACCCCTAGAATTTAGAACCCCAATAATTTGAACCCTTAGAATTTAGAACCCCAAGCATTTGAATCCTTAGAATATTGAACCCCTAGAATTTGAACCCTTAGCATTTTGAGCTCCTAGAATTTGATCCCCTAGACTTTTGAACCCCAGAATCTAACCCTTAGAATTTTGAACCCCTAGAATTTTGAGCTCTCTAGAATATTGAACCCCTCGCATTTTGGACCTCTAGAATTTTGTAAGTATGTATGAACTCGGCCACATACCCCATAG
>JBAKBP010036162.1:0-18706 GCA_037953745.1 Lithodes maja
CTCCACTAATTCTCTCTTCCACCACCCCCCACCACAACCCTCCTCCTTCCCTCCCTCCACCACCCCTTCCTCCACCACCCCATCCCTCCACCACGCCTCCCTTCACCACCCCTTCCTCCACCACCATTTCCTCCACCACCCACAACAACAACCTTCCCTCCCTCCCTCCCTGCACCACCTCTTCCTCCATCACCACCCCTCCCTCCACCACCTTCCTTCCCTCCCTCCACCCATTTCCGGCCCCTATATCATATACGGCCGCCAATATGTTGCAGGTCCGGCCAATAACGCACGGCCGTATTAACTCGGCCGGATAAAAACAACAGCGGCCGTCCGGTTTGCCGATTGGTCCACTCCGTTTGGGTCCGGATACGCCGGTTTGTTGTGCGGGGAGGGTGGGGGGGGGACGTGTGTGTGTTTGTGGGGGGAGAGGGTGACGGTTGGTGCGGTGTGTGGGGGGTTTATGGGGGTTTGTTTGTGGGGAGAAGTAGGGGGAGGGGGGAGATATGTTTGTTTGTGGGGGTAGTGGGAGGGGATGGAAGTGCTGTTTTTTTGGGTGGGTTTAAGGGGTTTGTTTGTGGGAGGGGATGGGTGAGGTGTGTTTGTTTGTGGGGGAATAGTGGAGGTGTTATGTGGGGGGCTAGGGGTTTGTTTGAGTGGGGGGGGGGCGTAGGTGTTCTGTGGTTGGATTAAGGGGGTTTGTTGTAAGGGGGTGGGGTTATGTGGGGGCTAGGGGTTTGTTTGAGTGGGGGGCGTAGGTGTTCTGTGGTTGGATTAAGGGGGTTGTTTGTAAGGGGGGTGGGTTATGTGGGGGGCTAGGGGGTTTGTTTGTAGGTAGGGGGTGGAGGTGTTGTGTGGGGGATTAAGGGGGTTTGTTTGCAGGGGGTAGTGGGGGTCGAGGTAGACTGTGATTGTATGTGGTGTGTGTGTCTGTGTGTGTGGGTGGGTGGGTGGTTTTTGGTGCGACAGAGAAAGAGAGAGTGAGAGTGTTCTGCGATATATGAAAATTCACCTAGCAATGGTAAACAAAACAAAACAATCACCACCACCAATACCATCACCACCAATACCCTCACCACCAATACCCTCACCACCAACACCAATACCACCACCACCACCAACAACAGCAACAACAATAACAATGACGACAACAGCACCTAGGATGAAAACAATAGCTTTTAAATAATACTGCGTATGATTTCTAATAGTATTGTTCTTGGTAACCAACCACAACAACAACAATCACTAAAAAGAAAATATCCTTTCTCAAATAACACTTCATACGATTTCATACTTTCGTTTCTATTGCTGTTCCTATATCAGTTGACAGCGTGCCTGATTCCCATCTCGAGGTCTCGCGTTCAATCCCCGCTCAGATTGAAAAGTTTTCTGGGATATAGCCGGCGGTTACCATTCCCCATGAGCAAGGGGGATGGGTAATGGTCTCTGGTAGACTAAAGAAAGCCAAGCGCTTGTGAATCCTCGAAGGAGGGATACGGGCGCTATATAAGTAACCAGAAGATTATTATTATTATTATTATATCGAAAACCTAGCCTTATAATGTGATCTAAAATAAATTTAATCTAACAAAATAACCTAGCTTTATCTTACCTAAATTTTGAGGGGGCTTGAGTTCTAATATGAACTTCTACGGAAGTAAGATTAGATGGGATTGTGTTCCTGATCTCCTACTTAATAATCTTTCTCCCTAAACTATTATCTTATTATGTAATTATGTTATTGTTATTATTTTGTAACCTTTTGTAAGTATTTTGTGGGTTATTGAATATTTGTTCATTTATTTACTTAGTTATTTGTTAATTTATTTTTAGTTTAGTTTGCTCGCTAAATTACAGGATCGCTATCGCTCTCGCCAGGAAAAAAATACTCTTAAATAGTTCGAAAGGCCTTGAAATTGACAGAGAAATGGGTTAAAATGTCTGAAAAACGCCAAACTAAGAGGGCCACCGTCTTATAACTTCTAAACTAATCCGACTAAACATGAAGGAGAAGAGCGTCCAGCAAAAACACACCTTTAAGGGGAGGTTCCACTTGAGGGATATTTTTTCGAACTTCCTTCTCCCTCATGTTTAGCCCCATTGCTTTTGAGATTTTAAGACTTGCCCGATTTTAATAACTTTCGCCCCATTTCTGTCAATTTAAAGACGTTTCGTGCCATTTAGGTGTCGATTTTTTTTCCTGGCAAGCGATAGCGAGCCTGTAACTTAAGAGAAAATCGGCCTTCGGCCGGGACATTTTTCTACCGAAAAATGTACATATTTATCTTGAAAGGGGGTCTAGGGGATGACATTTTAAGCTTGCTGGAGGTCTAAGCAATACACTAGAAACCTCCCCTTAACTGACGGTAAATTGCCATGTCCGACGATTGTATATACACAAATATGTTGCTTGTTATAGTGTATACTAGTTGGTGTATATAATGATGCAGACCCAGAGTACCGGTAGCTCAACTTTTGTCATTACATATATCGAAACATCAGGTGCACAGGGACTTATGTCCGCTAGGTAAACGAGAGAGAGAGAGAGAGAGAGAGAGAGAGAGAGAGAGAGAGAGAGAGAGAGAGAGAGAGAGAGAGAGAGAGAGAGAGAGAGAGAGAGAGAGAGAGAGAGAGAGAGAGAGACTTGAAATATGCTGTTTATAAAAATATATAATAAATATAACCTTAATAAATATCACACACACACACACACACACACACACACACACATACACACACACACACACACACACACACACACACACTATATATACTAAATAACCTTTAGAAATATAGTTTATACATAATTATTGTCCCTAGCCTTCCCTGAAGGTATTGTTAACAGTTAAAGCTGAACTGTGAACAATGATGGAGAGGCATCAATAATTATGTACAGTATGTTGTATATTTTAGAGGATAAGTCTGAGAGGAGAAAGAAGGTCTTTTAGATTGGAAAGGAGTTGTTTTGGGAATAGATAAATGCATTGTTTATCCCTTCTGTACCGGCGAGATGTTTATATTTTCTTCTCTAGCTATATGTAGACGACTTTGTGCATCTTTAGAAGGATCGGTGGTAGTTAGGGTGGTTCAGTGTGATAGTTCGAAGCCTGTTAATTGCTGGAGGCCTTTGTTAAACTGAATAAAATCGTCTAACAGTAGCCAGAGAAAATGAAGAACACGTCGCCGGTACAGAAGGGGTTAAGGGTTCCTCATGCTTTAGTTTAGAAATTTAAGACGTTCGTCCCTTTAGTTTGGCGATTTCAAGACCTTGTGATCCATTTCTTTGTCAATGTTAAGGCCTTTCCTGCCATTCAAGGAACTAAACAATAATAAGAATAATAAGAATAATGAAAAGAAAGAATAAATAAATATAATAACAAATACCTTATCTAATGATATAGGAAGGTGTCGTTTGGGGAGAAGAGGAGAAGGAGGGAGGGCATTATGTGGGAGTCATGAGGGAGAGGTTTGGGAGAGTGGGGCCAGTGGTCTTGCCACTGGCCTGGTAATCCGAAGGTCCCGGGTTCAAATCCCGATGTATCAATGGGAAGATATTATTGGGATGGAATTTGTGCTGTACCTAGTATCAGTGCATTACCACAAGCCCACCGAAACGCCAATAAAATACCCTCATTGTTCCCTGATTGAATAGCACTGTATGAATATTCCCATATTCAAAATATGTTATAGGGGTGCAATGCCTGGTGAGTTATCTGCTCAACAGGTGGCGTTGTGTGTGTGTGTAAGTGTGAGAGTCCGAGTGTAGGGGATGAGACAGTGAAGCACGGGAACGAGGTGGCTTCAGAGATGGGGTCGTTTCGGGCCATGAGTGAGCACCGTGCCTCATGTGAAGGCAAGATGGCAGGTGCTCGTTGTACTCTACGTGCTTCACATGTCTCACTCCCTAGACTGGAACAAGACCTCACGGGCTTCACTGTTCATTGTAAAGCGGTGAATGTTAAGGCTCTCAGCCTATGCCCGAGAGGAAGTAAGTTGGAATATATAAAAAAAACAAAAAAAAAACAGGAGAGAGGAATTGGGGGGTGGGGGGGGGGGGGGTGGAGAGGGAAAGTGGGAGGAGGAGAGAGGGGTTGGGGAGAGGGGTGAATAGGGCTTAAGGTATGGGGATGGGGAATTGGAGGAACGATGGTAAGGGGTGGAAGAAGAAGAAAGAGGGGGAAGAGGAAGAAGTAGAGGAAGAGGGCGAGAGGAAGGGGAGGGGTGTGTATGTGAGCTGGGGAAGAGGAAGAGGAAGAGAGGACTATAGGAGGGGAAGAAGAGGGTAGGAATAGGAGACGAGAAGGGGAAAGAGAAATTTAGAGGAATGGAAAGGGGGGAGGGGGAAAGGGGTAGAAAGGACGAGAGGGAAAGGTGTGGGGGTTGGTAAGTGGAGGAACAGAGATAATGGGGTTGGTCAATGAGAGGGTTAAAGAAGGAGAGAGTGACAGAAAAGACTAAAGAAAGAGGAGGAAGAGGGAAGGAAAGAAAAGGAGAGGAAGGGGGGGGGGGAGGGAAGGAAGTAGAGGGAGGGACGACAGAAAAGATTAAGGAAGGAGAAAAGGAAAGAAGGGAGGGGAGAGGAAGGAGAGAAGGGGGGAGGGACAGAACAGAATATAGAAGGAGGAGGAAGAGGGAAGGAGAAAAGCGGAGAGGAAGGGGGTGGAGAGGGGAACACGCGGTGAATTGCGTATGATAACGCTCTTCAAATCTCTAGTGCTACCGCGGCTTGAATACTGTAACGTATTAACATCCCCATGCAAAGCAGGCGAAATAAATTATCTAGAGAGTGTACAAAGGAGTTTCATCTGGCATATAAACTCGGTAAAACATTTACACTATTGGGAGCGTTTAAGATCACTGAAGCTGTACTCGTTCGAGCGGAGAAGAGAACGTTACCTAATAATATTATTAGGTAACGTTCTCTTCTCCGCTCGAACGAGTACAGCTTCAATGATCACGTGGACAATCGCAGAGGGTTTAGTACCAAACCTACATACCCCGATAGTCATGAAATTCAGTGATAGAAGAGGCTGGGAATGCGATATCCCCCGGATAAAAAAAACGGGGTGCTATTGGCTCTCTACTGTGCGAGAGGGTTGGTTATAACACAGAGGCCCACGTCTCTTCAACAAACTCCCACGGCGAGTAAAGAGACATGAGGGGCGTCTTGGTAGACAACTTCATGAGAGCCGTCGATGTCGAACTGCAAACAGTGCCAGACGAACCCATCTTTGCAGGGGAGCGTGCTGCCCCTTCGAACAGCCTGCTGCACCAAGACACAACCCAGAACGAGGGGCGACGCGTTCCTCGGTGCCGCTAGGAGAGTGGCGAACACAACCTTAGGTGACCTTACAGTAGGTAGGTAGGTACGAGGGAGAAAGGGAAAGAAGGAGGGAGGGACAGAAAATACTAAAGAAGGAGGAAAGGCAGAAGATAAGACGATTGGAAAAGGGGGAGAGGAGAGGAGGGGGGGGGGGCAGACAGACAGACAGACATACAGACAATAAGTGGTGAGCTAAGTGTCAGGCTTAATCTCCCAGGTCTAAAGTCTCTCTCTCTCTCTCTCTCTCTCTCTCTCTCTCTCTCTCTCTCTCTCTCTCTCTCTCTCTCTCTCTCTCTCTCTCTCATCAATACAAGCAATGCTTATATGCTTTTATACACCCATTTGCCATGCTGTAAATGTATTTTATGTTTTGAGTGAATGCCATATTTTAGAAACATGCTGTAAAGTGCTGAAGTGAATTCGCCTACGTTGTGTTTCAGTTTTGATAAAGCATAATAATTGTTCTGTGCATTCAATATATAACATTTGCAGTACGGAGAGAGAGAGAGAGAGAGAGGGGGGGGGGGAGAGAGAGAGATAATATGTTTGCATGAGGGATCGAGGTAATTTGTGAAAGAGGGTGTTATTTATTTATTTTATTTTTTTACATGTATTTTTGTGAATTGGAGTGTAAGCTTAGGAGTGATGAGTGTTTCTTATGTGTAATAGAGAGAGAGAGGGAGAGAGACTTACAAACTACAACAGACCTATTGGTACTTACGGGGTAGTTTGGATATCTACACTGCTAAGCTATTAACTACTAGAGAAAAGGATAGTAAAACAAAATGCTCCTCCCCACCCGAGGAGGAGGAGGAAGAAGAAGAGGAGGTGGTGGAGAAGAAGATAAAAAGAACGTATAGGAAGAAGAAAAAGAAGGAGAAGAACAAGACAAAGAAGACAAGAAAGACTGAGTAGGAGGGGGAAAAGGCAGGGGGGCCGTATGGAGCAGAAGAAAACATGGAGGATTGGTTCAGGTGCAAGAGTTGGAAGTGGAAGTAGAAGAAGGAATGGACTGAAAGGAAGGATGAATTGAAAATGGAAGAAGAAGAAGAAGAAGAATCAGGCAGCGACCCTCATGGAACAGAACATGAAAACAATTCAGGAGGAAGTGCAAGAGTTGGAGTTTGAAGAAGATATAATATGAATGAATACAAGAAGAAGAAGAAGAAGAAGAAGAAGATAATAGGAGGAGGAGGCAGTACCCCTCAAGAAAAACAAAACAAAGAAGGAAGAGGAGGTGCAAGAGTTGAAGATCGAAGAAGAAGAAGCAGATATGGAATGGAAGGGAAAATGAGGATGAGGAAAGAAGAAGGAGAGATTGAATAGAAGGGACAATGAGGATGAGGAAAGAAGAAGAAGAAGAATAAAAAGAAGAAGAAGGAGAGATGGAATAGAAGGTAAAATGAGGATGAGGAAGGGTGGAGAAGAAGACAAAAGAAGAAGAAGAAGCAGGAAGGAGGAGGTAGGCTTCAGACAGTGAACCTCACGGAGCGGAAACTCGCCGCACGCTCCCTGATTCTTATATTTGGTTTTATTTGACACTGGTAGTAGTGGTTCTATGTGTGTGTGGTAGTTGTGGTAGGTACTGTAGGTTCCGTGTGGGGGGGGGGGGTATGGTGTGTGGGGGTGTAGTTGTGGTAGGTTGATAATGTGTGTGTGGAGGGAAAGGGTTGTAGTTGTTGTAGGTTGGTTGTGTGTGTGGTAGGTGGTTGTGTGTGTGGTAGGTGGTGGTGTGGGTGGGTGTGGAATGTGTAGTTGGTGGTTTAGGTGGGTGGTAGATTGTGTGTGTGTAGTAGTAGTGGTGTATGTGTGTGTGTGTGTGGTTGTAGATGATTTGTTGTACTGTGTGGTAGTTGGTTGGTTGTGTGTGTGTGGCATATTTGATTGTGGTGGCAGGAATAAGTCTTGCTGTTTGATAGAGTGGTGTGTATGAGTGTGGTAGGTGGTAGTGATTGGTAGGTATGGTTGGTGGTATTCTAAATATAACTAGAACAAAATAAGATTGTAAGTTTGTGGAAAGCAATTCGAGGGAAGTGAATTCCAAAGAGTAGTAGCTCTGGGGATAAATGAATTCTGATAAGCAGAAGTTCTGCATTGTGGAGGAGAAAGTGTAAATTCATGGGCGCTCTCAGCTGCCCTAGTTCTACGGGGAAAGATGTGGAGAGGCGGCACAATTGAAGCAAGTTCCTCGGAACAATTGCTGTGAAAATATCTGTAGAATAATGCAAGGAATGCAACGTTTCTTCGTATGGATAATGTAGGAAGGTCCTGCGTGATTGCAGGGTTATTGATTAATCTAATAGCTTTATTTTGAATTTTGTCCAACTGCCTCAATGCAACCACTCCACTTCCACCCCACAGAGGTGAACAGTAATCCATCTGAGAACGCACATGACTTTTATATATTACGGCCAACTGCTCGTCAGTGAAGAATTCTCGAACTCTGTACAGGAGTCTCAGTTTTTTAGAGGCATTCTTAGCAATGCTTCTAACATAATGTGTCCAGCTCAAGTTAGTAGTTAATGTTACACCGAGAATGTCAATACTAGGGGAAGTGAGAATATTTACATCATTAAAAATATATATGGGAGTCAGTGAGATTCTGTCGGTTAGAAAATTGAATGTACTTGGTTTTCTGTGCATTAAAGGAAACTAGATTCTTTTGTCCCCATTCATTCATTCTAGAAAGGTCCTGGTTCAGAGAAATTGCAGTGTTTATTTTTGAATTTATAAGATCGGGTTGGGTGAAAGAATTGGTAAATGTGAAGGAACTGTGGAGAGTTGAGTCATCTGCGTAGGAATGTATTGGATTATGAGTGGTAGATATGAGATCATTGATATGATTGAGGAACAGAGTTGGGGCCAAAACTGATCCCTGGGGAACACCAGCATTTATTGAGTGAAATTGAGAATAAAGGCCATCTACCATTACACATATTTTTCTGTTATGAAGATAAGAAGAAACTAGTGGAACTAATGATGCAAGGCCGTAGTGTGACATCTTCGACAATAAGGATTGATGCCAGACTCTATCAAATGCCTTTGATATATCCAGTGCTATTGTATGTGTTTCACCATGTTGGTCTGTAGCTTGGTTGATTTGATGCGTAAGAAGGCAAAGAATGTCTGCAGTTGATCGACATCGTCTAAAACCATATTGCCTATCACTGATTAATTTATTATTCTCAAGATGCTTAATTATGTGATTATTTAATATAATTTCAAAGACTTTACCAAGAGTGGAAGTTATAGCTATTGGTCTGTAGTTTGATGGATCTGAAGAGGCACCTTTTTAGGAACTGGATGGATGTTTGCTTCTTTCCAGGGTACTGGGAAGCATGAGGTATGAGTACACAGACGGAAAAATGTTGCCAATACAGGAGCGAGCACCAAGGAACAATTCTTAAGTACTATTGGAGGAATTTCATCTGGACCAGGAGGTTTATCTACTGAGAGATTCTGCAAAATAGTGTTGACATGTCTGGTGTGGATCTTAAGTGAGGGAATTTCAGGCGAATTAAAATTAAGTACAGGGACATATTGATTTATTTCATCTAAGGTTGAGTTGGTGGAGACAATATCCGCAAGAAGGTTAGCTTTACCTCGTGGGTCACTTACAAGATTGCCAGTCGGAGATTTTAATGGTGGAATGGATGAAGCAGTAGTGAAGTTGGATTTGAATGAGTTAAGAGTAGACCAAAATATTGTTTTATCATTTGGATTATTTAGAAGTTTATTTGCCTGCTTGTGGAGAAAGTTTGATTTAGTTAGGTTTAATACAGTTTTGGCATGATTTCTGATGTTTCTAAAGTAATTAAAGGCTTCATGTGTTTTTGATCTTGTGTATGCATTGTAGGCTATTGCTTTTTGTTCAGTTACTCTAGCACAATTATGGTCAAACCATTTAGGTGAATTAGATCTTTTACTGTACTTTTGATGAGGAATACAAGTTTCCATTCCAATTTTTACAAAATCTTGTATGTGGCTCAAGGTGGAGTGTGCATCATTAGAAAAGAAAGAGGTCCAGGGAATATCAATAAAGAAACCTTGAAGACCCTCCCAGTCTGCCCTATCGTAATGCCTTTTAGTCACCAAAACAGGTTCAGAGTGGGAAGGTATGGTAGGTGATAGACAGGTGGCCTGTATCAGACAGTGATCAGAAGATCCAAGCGGGGACCTCACTGTAACATCATAATTTTCTGAATTGGTTGTTAAAAATAAGTCCAGTAGGTGGGAATTATGATTAGGATTATCTGGTATATGGGTGGGTTGGTTAACTAGTTGAGTGAGATTAAATGAGTCTGCAAATAGCTCACATTCAAGACCAGCATCATCAGTCCTGGCTGAATGAGTGAGCCATTCAACATTATGGACATTAAAATCACCCAACACAGTGATTTCAGAAGAAGCATTTAAGTTGAGGACACTGAGTTGTGAGGACAGATAATCAAAAAGACTTTGCTCTGGAGGAGTATTTGGGGAACGGTAGATGCAACATATGTATTTAAATTTACCAGCAGAAAGTAATTTGTATATAGAATAATCAAAATAGGGACAATTGAAACTAGTAACCTCCTCCAGGGCAATTTCAGATTTTGCGAAGCAACATACACCTCCTTTAGGTCTGAAATTTTGGAGCAGTTGATAACCTGGAAAATTAAATCTAGACATGTCAGATGTCGATGTTACTTGAGTCTCTGTCAAAAAAAGGAGAGTAGGGGATTCTGCTTGAAGAAATTGGTGTACAGAATTGATGTTAGAGTGAAGTCCCCTTATATTACTAAAGAAAAAGCTGCACCGACGAGCAGCTTTGGGACGTTGCAATGCTCTTGACACAGTCGCATGATGACGACCGGAAGGGCCCTGTGTCAATGACCCAACCCTGCCGGGGGTGGATATCCGAGGGACCACCAGGTTTGCTCTTAACAATTGTACTGCCATATTTATTAGGTAAGTGTATGGTGTTACATGTATGATATGTAGTTGGAAGAGTAGTGTTTTATGGATAGAGAATAGCGATGTAGGGCAATGTCGTGAAGTTGGATGTGTATGTTATAAAGAGGGTTTTCCTGATACCCCTGATGTGTTTAAAAAGGTTTAAAAAGGGCCTCCAGCAATTAACAGGTTTTGAACTATCTCTCTTAACCCTTGTTACTACCATAGCTCTTTCTTAACCTGCACAAAATCGTATAAATATAGCTAGAATAGAACTACAAAGACGTTGGCGGAACAGAAGGGGTTAAGCCTTCAAATAAGTAACAATTAGCAAGAACAACAAATAACGATGACTAAATCAACAAAAATAATATTCTCAAATACATCAAGAATAATCAAAACAACAACAACAATCACATCAACAAAAACAACAAACAAAATATTAGGAGGGAGCCAGTAAGCCTCTTAAGCTATTAGGAGAAAATCGCTACGGATGAAGGCCTATTAGTTTTTTTTTTTTTTGGGGGATGGACTTGTTTCTTCTGATGATGTTGTTCTCATAAATATATATATATATATATATATATATATATATATATATAAAGAGTAAGAGCAGTGCTGATATATACATCTGTATTGATTGTGGGACGCGTTTCGGTTTATGCACAAGCCATCTGCAGCCTAAAAAGCAAAGAAACAGCCTACATAAATATCTACAAATCATAATAGATTTCATGAAATAATACAAACGTGTAGGGGGTAAATGGGGTTAAAGAGAGATCAAAACATTTTTTGGAAAATAATTGAACCCATGTGTGCCTAAATATCTAAATATACCGCAAAGTAATTATATTTACGAAAAATAAAAGTTATTATATTATGTGAGAAGCGTAGAAATACGTGTACATAGTGTTGAGTTAAATCTAAATTAATATCCTAAGTGAAATGAAATACAAAATATAGTAATACTATGAATGCTAAGATATAACATACCACTTATCACATAGATCTCAAAAGCACAGTAAGGGTTTTGAGGACTCCTGGCAACCTAGTTTGGGACGAAACTTTTGTGTTACTAAAGGTCGTTGCACACTGACACGACAACCCCTTCAAGACTGGCACGAACACCCACGACAAATACAAATCCTGTGTCTTGCCGAATTTACTAGAGATCGCGGCGAAAATGGCTGGCATCGTTAGAGTCTCATCTCTAACGTATCTCTTCCACACGACTTGATAAGACTCTAGCGATGCCGATGCGGTGGAGAAACGAATGCTACGAAGAAGATAGGAAAAGTCGTGCGAATAGTACACGTCTAGTCCATGGAAAAGATACGACCCAAAAGACTGCGATACAACTCAGAAGAATCGTATCGACGCCGTAAGACATGCAACCGGATTGAGGCTAGACGCGCGGTTGCCAACTCGACCGGTGCCAATTTTCCACACGGAAGAGATACGGTCCGCACGGCAGGCTTACACACCAGATGACGTTGATACGGGCCATACGGCTTTGATACGAACCATACATCTTTGATCGGACCACATGATTGTAACACGGCAAGTTCGTGATGGAGACCAGACTCAGACGATTTTTTACAGTTGCCAGGGGATTCCCACAAACTTTTCAACAGCTCACAATCTCGTATCGACCCCCGATACGTCACTTGGACCGTGATTCTCCCACGGCTAATTTCCGATATCCACGATTATGTTGCCGATTCGTCGTATTAGGCTGAAATGTCGAGTCGGGAACTCGCCTGGAGGGGCTTTCTTGTCAGTGTGCAACGACCTTAAGCTCTCGGCTATCAGGCGCGAACTGTCATCATTAGAAGATGTGTACAATATGCTAAAATAATTTGTGCGTATTGGGTGATTTGAAGCTTCAGAATGGTCTCGTATAGCAGAGAATGAAGGTTTGGACAACGGAAAATCCGTTCTAAATGACCTTCCTATATGCTCCAGTCTCGCGGATCGCCAGGATCGCGGAGCTTCGAGGAAGGTCTTTTAGAACGGATTTTCCGTTGTCCAAACCTTCATTCTCTGCTATACGAGACCATTCTGAAGCTTCAAATCACCCAATACGCACAAATGATTTTAGCACATTTTGTACACATCTTCTAATGACAGTTCCCGCCTGATAGCCGAGAGCTTAGTAACACAACAGTTTCGTCCCGATCTAGGTTCCCATGAGTCCTCAACATCCATACTGTGCTTTTGAGATCTATATATGTGATATGATATATTTTAGCATTCATAGTATTACTATATCTTGTATTTAATTTCACTTAAGATATTAGATTTAGATTTAACTTAACACAATGTACACGTATTCTACGCTTGTCACATATAATACCTTTTTAGTTTTCGTAAATATAAATACTTTGTGGCATATTTAGATATTTAGGCACACATGGATTCAATTATTTTTCAAAAATGTTTTTATCTCTCTTTAACCCCATTTACCCCCTACACGTTTGTATTATTTCATGAAATCTATTATGATTTGTAGATATTTATGTAGGCTGTTTCTTTGTTTTTTAGGCTGAAGATGGCATGTGCATAAGCCGAAACACGTCCCACAATCAATAAAGATGTATATATCAGCACTGGTCTTACTCTTTATAATACGTCTCCGCTTCCCACGTGACGAAAGTATCGCTTCTATATATTATATATATATATATATATATATATATATATATATATATATATATATATATATATATATATACATACATACAGTATACCTGTATATAAAACCTTGTTGCCTTTAATGCTTCCAAAACCCAATTTCTCCATCTATCTACCCGTCCGGAACTCCCAGAGGACTATCCCTTACTCTTCAACACTACAAAAATCAATCCTTCATCTTCTCTCAATATTCTTGGTGTCTTTTTCTTCTGCTTTCACTTGAAAGGACCATATTACCAGTCTTGATAAGGCAGCCTCCCAGAAGCTGGGTGTGCTTGTCTATCCCTTGTCTATCGAGGCCTGACTTAAGTCTGTATCTAAAAAGCTGGACAATGTGGCGGGGCCCGACTTAAGTCTGTGTGCAATTTTGGCGCAATATTGGCTCTGAGAGAGAGCCGAGCGGTGGGAGGAGCATAGGTTACTTCATGACCGCTTGCCACGACCGTCATGGGCCCACTGACATTTACTCCACTCTACTCCACCCTCTCCCACTCGCTACACACGTAATTATGTAACAAAATTACCGTATTTTAGCGATTTTGCCCTTCGGTTGCACGATCGTTGCAAGACAACCAGTGATCATAGAAGGATGTTTTGGGTGTCATTGGAAAGCTCAATTTACGCCCTTTCAGGAATACATACTTGCATTACGCTCTGGCTCTTGTTTATGCATGAAAAAGAGCACAGAAACAACCCCATTTATGGTAAAAAAAAACCCGCTGGGCGGCACGGTCAAATATACCGCGTAGGCCGCTCGTTGAGTGTTAACCACCTCAAGGGGTTCTTTACCCCTGCACAGCTTCTTGCTCTGTACAGGGGCACAGTGCGTCCTTGTATTGAGTAATTTTTTTTTTCTTTTATTCTATGTGATTGAGGGAGGCAAAAGGCAGAACTGCCTATAGCGAGTGCCTCCCCCATAGTTGAAGGAGTGATAGGGCCAAAATCAAGGGACGTTCGAGCCAAAATGCCTGGACACATGGAGTTTGAAGCAATTTAAATCATAGGAAGAGGGAAAGACTGATTCTGGGAGAGAGTTCCAGAGCTCAGCTGTTGAGTAGAAGAAAGACTGAGAGTAACATTTCACTCTTGGGTTGGTTGGAGAGTTGCACTCAGTAGGGGTGGGATTGAGTTGCAAGACGGGTACCACGTGCCCTACGTAAAGGGGGTGGTATACACTGGGAAAACTCTGAGGAACACTGATTATTATAGTAGCGATAGAATAGCGAGAGAGATGCAACATTGCGGTGGAGAGAGAGAGATTGCAGAGAGTTGGTGAGTGGACGGGAGTTAATGACTTTTTCTAGGAGAGTGGTGTGAGAGGAACCTCCCCACACATGTGAATAATACTCAATACAAGGACGCACTATGCCCCTGTACAGAGCAAGAAGGTGTGCAGGGGAAAATAACCCCCTAAGGCGGTTAAGCACACCCAGCTTCTGGGAGGCTGCCTTAGCAAGACTGGTAATATGGTCCTTCCAACTGAGAGCAGAATAAAAAGAGACACCAAGAATATTGAGAGAAGATGAAAGATTGATTTTTGGATTGTTGAAGAATAAGGGATAGTCCGCTGGGAGTTCCTTACGGGTAGATAGATGGAGAAATTGGATTTTGGAAGCATTTAAGGTAACAAGGTTTTCACTGCCCCAATTGGAGATAGAATTTAGATCAGAATTTAATAGTTCTATGGCTTCATTACGTTTGTCGTTGAGGGATTGCTGGCTGGGGCGTTCTGAAAAACTAATGGAGTAGTGTAAGGTTAATTCGTCTGCATATGAATGGATGGGAATTGAGGTACAGTTGAGGAGATCATTTATGAAAATTAGAAAGAGAATAGGAGATAGGACAGAGCCCTGAGGAACGCCGGAGTTTATAGGGTGAGGAAGTGAACGATGGCCGTCCACAACCGCGGCTATGGAACGACCGGAAAGGAAATTTGAGACAAAGGCACAGATGGAGGGATAGAAACCGAAGGAGGGTAGTTTAGAAATTAAAGATTTGTGCCAGACTCTATCGAAGGCTTTCGATATGTCTAGTGCAATAGAAAAAGTCTCACCGAAGTCCCGAAAGGAGGATAACCAAGAGTTAGTAAGATATGAAAGAAGATCACCAGTAGAGCGACCCTTAAGGAAGCCATACTGGCGATCTGAGAGCAGATTATGAGAAGAGAAATGCTTAAGAAATTCGGAAGCAAGAATAGTTTCAAAAACTTTAGAAAGACATGAGATAAGAGCAATTGGACTATAGTTGGAGGGTTGAGAGCGGTCACCTTCTTTGGGACAGGTTGAATGTGAGCAAACTTCCAGCATGAAGGGAAGACGTTAGAGGATAGACAGAGACGAAAGAGTTTGCCTAGGCAGGGAGTCAGCACGGAAGCACAGTTTTTGAAAACAACAGGAGGAACACCGTCCGGACCGTACGCCTTATTAGTATTAAGCCCAGAGAGGGTAGAAAGTACATCTTTTGAAGAGATTAGGATATTAGGCATAAGTAAGAGAGATAGGAGAGGGAGGAATAGCACCGGAATCATCCAAGGTGGAGTTTCTAGCAAAAGTTTGAGCGAAGAGTTTAGCTTTGTCAGAGGAAGAAGTGATGGTTGTGCCATCAGAATGGGAAAGGGGAGGGAAAGACGAGGAAGAGAAATTGTTGGAGAGGTTTTTGGCTAGATGCCAGAAAGCTTGGGAAAAGGTAGAGTTGGATAGTTCAGTGCATTTATTATTGATGAAAGAGTGCTTGGCAAGTCGAGGAACAGATTTGGCTTGATTACAGGCAGAAACATAGGAAGAATGAGAGTCTTGAGTTTTAAGGCGTCGTACTGTTTGAATGCTTCCTCCTTATTGCGGACAGCAGTAGAACAGGCGTTAGTAAACCAAGATTTTTTAGCATTAGTCACATGTGTGGGGAGGATCCTCTCACACCGCACTCCTAGGCAAAGCAGAAAGAAAGGCCTATCATATAATTAATTCCCGCCCACTCACCAACTCTCTGAAAACTCTCTCTCTTCGCCGCAATTTTGCATCTCTCTATTCTATCGTTACTATAATAATCAGTGCTCCTCAGAGCTCTCCCAGTGTAAACCACCTCCTCTACGTAGGGTATGTGTCTGTGATACCCGTCTTGCAACACAATCCCACCCCTACTCTGTGCAACTCTCCTACCCAAGAGTGAAACATTACTCTTAGTCTTTCTTCTATTCAACACCTGAGCTCTGGAACTCTCTCCCAGAATCAGTCATGGAACTCTTCCTATGACTTAAAATGCTTCAAACTCTGTGTGTCCAGGAATTTTGGCTCGAAAGTCCTTTCTTTTGGCCCTGTCACTCTTTCAACTATGGGGGAGGCACTCGCTACAGGCAGTTCTGCCTTTTGTCTCCCTCACTCACATAGTAAACAAAATAAAAATATATATACCGGTATATACTATATACAGTATATTATATATATATATATATATATATATATATATATATATATATATATATATATATATATGTATATATATATATATTATATACAGTATATACTGTATATATATATATATATATATAATATATATATATTTTTTTTCTTCTATCTATCTATCTATTTATATCTGTGTCTATCTATCGATCGAGGTTTGCTTTCTCTTACTACTTTTTTGAGATTTGTGAAGCCCATGTTGGAAGTTTTGATAATCCGGCCTTGGAGGTTCCGTGTGTGTGTGTGTGTGTGTGTGTGTGTGTGTGTGTGTGTGTGTGTGTGTGTGTGTGTGTGTGTGTGTGTAGGTGTGTGAGTGTGGGCTTGGGTTTTTTAGAGAGAGAGAGGAGTATGTGCCTATATTAGAGTGTGTGTGTATTGGTGTTTGTGAATGTGTTTGCGTGTTTGTGTGTAGCTGGTTGGGTGTATGTGTGTGTTAGAGAGAGAGAGGGAGGGAGTATCTGTCAATATTAGAGAGAGTGTGTGTGTGTATATGTGTGTGAGATAAAACAAAAATGATGTGGGCTTCTGTGTGAGTGTGTGTGTGTGCAGTATGTGTCTATATGAGAGATATATAGAGTGTTTATGCTTGTGTGTGTGTGTGTGTGTGTGTTATGTGTGTGGTATATGTGTGTGTAGGAAAGTGTACACAACAGTAGGAGGGTTCCTGGGCACAACATGCTTTACACGTATAGGTTATGTGTGTGGTATATGTGTGTGTAGGATAGTGTACACAACAGTAGGAGGGTTCCTGGGCACAACATGCTTTACACGTATAGGTTATGTGTGTGGTATATGTGTGTGTAGGAAAGTGTACACAACAGTAGGAGGGTTCCTGGGCACAACATGCTTTACACGTATAGGTTATGTGTGTGGTATATGTATGTGTAGGAAAGTGTACACAACAGTAGGAGGGTTCCTGGGCACAACATGCTTTACACGTATAGGTTATGGCAATGTGCAAAGTTAAATTGGGCCGAGTTTTTGCCCATCACGAAAGGAATAAAAACAAGAAAGAGCTATTTTTTCTTAGGTTGGGTAGGTCAGGGAGATATTTTTGTTTTTCTTATATATATATATATATATATATATATATATATATATATTCATTTATTTATATATTTATTCATATATTTATTAATTTATTTATGTATGTATTTATTTACTATTATCATTGGTTTCCTCCCTAGACCTCAATTAATCTTAAAATTCCCCAAGACTCCACATCTGAGATAAATTTGTTGATTTTATGTAGAAAATGCCGTGGCCGAAGGCCGGTTCCCAAATGATAGGAATATTAGTCGATTACTCTAGTGGTGTTTTAGTTATATAACTACAGGTCTAGAACTTTGGCCTACATAAAATAAATAAACTATAGTTACAGTGTCCATATGGTAATATAAACCCAAATTACTGCTTGTAAATCTTAATATTATATGGGGTTTCCATGGAGGTATTGCGCGTTATTCTTTATTAATGGGCTGGGTATCTTTGTCAATTTAAGACCTTTCGTGCCACTTAGGTGTTAGGATTTTTCCTGGCAAACGATAGCGAGCCTGCAATTTAGGATGGATCGGCCTTTGGCCAAAAAATGCAAAAACAAACAAAATATATATCTCAAAGGGGTTCTTGGAGGTATTCTTAAAAGCTTGATGGAGGTCTAGGGACGAAACTAAATAAAACAAGTAAATGTATATATAAGTAGGCTACACAACTCTTCTACATTTTACCCAGATGTTTCCAGTTTAGTTAGGTTAGAAATCTTGGGTCATATCAAATTATCTTTATCTGGAATTCATAATATTAGGTCAACACGAAGAGTAATGTACAGGTCAACATGCATTGATTGGATGTTTCCTTCTCGTGTACCAATACACTCACCGTGGACTTACGCAAAATTACTTAAGGGGGAAGTAGTCGCTTTTTCTGGTGGACCCATTTCTCCCTCATGTTTAGATTTTTTCTTTTTTTGAGATTTTAAGACGTTCTTGCCGTTAGTTTGCCGATTTTGAGACCTTTCGCCTTATATTGTTGTCAATATTTAGACCTTTCATGTCATTTAGGTGTCAATTAATTCCTGGCGAGCGATAGCTAGCCTGTGAATTTAAAAGGAACCGGCCTTTGGACGGAACATTTTTCTACCGAAACATGTACAAATTAATCTTGAAAGGGGGCCTAGGGGGTGTGTTTTAAGCTTGATTGAGGTCTACCGAGACAATATAAAAATATATTGATATATAAATATATTGACCAATAAAACAAACACTACCCCTTAAAATCGCCAAACTGAATCGAGTCCAAG
>JBAKBP010036163.1:0-18706 GCA_037953745.1 Lithodes maja
TATAAATGTGGCTCGGGTGGTAGTGGTGCAGGGTATTAATGCAACTCGGTCATACCCGCTGGTGCGGTTGGAGTTGGAGGTGGATGGTGTGACACGTGAATTGGATGTCGGGATTGTGGAGAAACTGCCAGTGGAGGGCGTCGACCTTCTTCTCGGCAACGACTTTGCAATGCCCGCTTCTGAGGTTCTACCCTTAGTCGTTGCCGAGAGGCCGGCCGACGTGAGTGGGGAAGAGCAAGAGTGGGTCGAGCGGTGCCAGACACAACCCATGGCGTGTGTTGTCACCCGAGCTCGGGCAGCTAAAGTGTCACAGCCTAGTCCTCCGTCTTCAGACCAGCAGAGGAACGATCAACAGGAGGAGGCTAAAGCTGGAGTTGGTTTTAAGAGTTTTGACTCGGCGGCTCTCCTGGGTGATTCAGTATTGGCACCTATGTTAGAGTCTGGAGAGGCCCCAGGACCTGTCACAGCTAGTGAGGAGGTAGGGCCGGAAGAGACTCCGGGGCAGCAACGTTGCACACGGAGAGAAAAAAGGGTTGCTCAGTTTGATATTGGGGAAGGACTTGGGTTGCTTCGGAAGCATCTAGACAGGTTGGTTCCCTCAGATATTTGTAAACTGCAGTTGGAGGATCCGGAAGTTCAGAAGTGTGGTAATGGTGCTGTCGAGATTAAACACGAGGACGGGGAAGCATGTCATGTGAACCTGTTGGAGGAGTTTGTGAGGCAACCACCTGAGCAGCCTACTGTCCCTGCGTTGGTCTGCCGCGGCCAAGGTGGAGAAGGAGAGGGGGGTAGTAGGGCACAGGTGGAGGAGAGAAGGGATTGTCATGTCTCGGCGGAACAGTGGGCGGGGGACACGAGTCTGGTGGCTGTGGAAGCGCTAGAGCACCTGCCTGAGCAGCAGTGTGCAGCACTCCAGCACCAGCTCGGTTCATACCCCACTGGTCGTGCCGAGCCCCTGAGTCTCACAACTCGGGCGGTGCAAGATGTTCCACGGGCAGGTCACGTGACTGTTGAAAGACCGTTAGCCTCGTTGTTTCGGTGGTTCAAGGTGGGCGACGAGGCTTTGGCATGGTTGCCAGGTCAGGGTCGACCCATGGCTGCCAAGGGTGGTGGTCAAAAGGAGGACATTGAGCAGATTGGTAAGGTCGGCTGTGGTATCGCAGTGCCCGGTCGTCGCATAGCCTCCCAATGCTGCTCTAGTCTAATGCAACAGCCCTACCATAGACCGACTGTATCTGGCCATGTCTCTAAAAGCGGTGATGCTGAGCAGGCAGATGTCGTCACAAGGAATGTGGGGGTGCGCATGTACGGTATCGGCGGGGAAGCCTTAGCAATAATGAACTGTGGGAGTGACTGCACAGGTGGTACTGATTGTCCCTCTCATGACCTGGCTGTTCTAGGGACGAAGGTGGAGAAGGAGGGAGACTACAGGTTAGAAGCTGCGGTCTCGGCTGGGTTGTGGGAGGGCACTAGGCATGTTGTTTGTGGAGACAGTGCAAGGCAGTTATTTACTAGGCTATGGCAGTACTTTCGCATGTTTGTTGCTTCTCCAGGCCTGATGTACGGGGTAGAATCCGACATGCAGGCTGGAGATAGTGCAAGGCTCAGTTTAATTCCCTACCGTATAAATCCTGCTCGACAGCCTATGGTGCAAGCAGAGCTGGATTACGTGTGGACGAAGGATCTGAGGGATAAGGAATGTCGTGAGTGGTCGTTGCTTGTAACTTTGTCCGAGCGTGCTAAAGAGGTATGTGGTTTTGTTGTGGACGGGAGTACCTACCAGTGCAATGTTGTGCCTGACGGACTTAAGGATGCACCAGCAACGTGTCAGAGCCTGATGAATGAAAGTGAAAAGGACAATGATGCGCTGGGGCATTTCGAGATCTATGTTCCAGCCTATGGTCCGGTCGGTGTAGTTTACCCAGATCATTACCCTCTCGAGATCTTGGACCAGTTTCACAATCGGAATATGAGGCTGACCAGGTGGTCACTAAGGTTATTGGTATATAACCTGGACATAAGCCATATTGCCGGTTGTGACAACGAGGTTGCATGTGGTCGTTCAGGGGTATATGATCCTGGGTAGATTGACACACGGGTAGCCTCCTGCTTTAGTTTGAATAGTATTTTGCGCTTGGTGCTTGTTGGCTCGCGGTGGTAGCCCAGCGTATTGGGTCGTAAAGCAGGATTGTTGAGCGTTTGGTATAGAAGAAAATAGGCTGCCCTTATAGTGCAGCCAGAAAAAAACATATTAAAATATAAAAATCATATAAAAACTCTTTCTTTTTGATATAGATAATTGTATAAGTTTGTCATAGCCTATAGTGTTTGAGTAGTCCACGAACTATCAAACGGCTGAGCTGCTGTAAGCTCGCTCTGGGAGCATGATATTATGTCTTTTACTATTGTTGGGAGGAGTTATGAAATGTGAATTTTTTTTTTATATAAGATGTATTTTAGTGGTAAACTCAGCGTTGGTTTAGTGCCATGCGGTCGCTGGGTGTGAGGGGTTTGATGGGGTTCTGTATATCAGATTTTAGCTCAGGGTTGAGCAAGTAAAATCTTGGGGGAGGTGTGACGCATGTCGAGTATGAGCATGCTGTACAGAACGCCCAGTCAGGCCCCACCCTCGCTAGGATCGTCAGGGCAGGAACTTTGGCTGTAGTCTGTGTAGAGTTTCCTAACTCAGTTTATGTGAACCGTTGTACTATAAGTATTATCATTATGTATTTTGTTTTCTTCTAAGTCAACGAGTTCTATTTTATATCATTAGTTATAAGTATTGTGTGTGGGACTTATATACAATGATGAGAGAGAGAGTTATGTAACGATGGCCAGTGAGCGCGCCACGAGGTGTGTAGGCCTCACTCCCTCCTCCCTCCCCCCTTCCTCCCTCTCAGCGCGTGGGAAGTTCTTTGTCGATCCCAGATTGAGAGAGAATATGATGTCATGATTGCCAGTGGGCGGTCCTTAGTAGTTGGCGTTATGCTCACTAAAGGGCCGAGTATAAAAAGGGAGGTCCCGCCGCATTTTCCTCAGAACTCATCAGGCAAAGCGACCTCTCATATCCCTTGCAACTATCCATATTCTTCCGACTGATGTGAACTTTCTCTACTCTCTGAACAGCCTATCTTCTTCTCTTCTCGTCCCTGTTTAACCTCCATGACCCCTTTGGTGCAGATTTAGTCAGCCAAAGTATTATCGCTTGAGTTCTCACGAGATAAGTGCCTGTTAGATAGCCTATTTTGGAAGGGTCAACTAGAATAGGATTGATTGATGTTTGTTGCACTCGTATATGTATTTCCCTGTGTACTATTATTCATGTTCCTGTTTTCTGCTGGTTTAGGTAATGCTAGACTGGGATAGGGTTCCTCGAGTTGTGATTTCCTATGAGTGCTAGGTTGGTTGAACCAGCACAATTGCAACGGAGACGTGGGAAGCCTAGGGGGTCTTTTTGATTGTGTACCGTGGGAGTTTAGCACTGTGTTGCGAGTGAGGGCTTTTGCCTGTGCCACCCAACACTGTGCTATCTCATTTGCTTGACTTTGAGAGGATCGCCAGGAGAGAACCAGATACTAGTGATCTGGATCTCTCAAGAGAGCATCCCGTCAATTACCGTAATTTGGCCGCACAGTCTTAAGGACCTCGCTAGGCTACGAGCCGCTTGCTCAGCCATTGTCTCTTAACCTTAGATATCCCAGCTAGACTTTGCTCGACCAGCAGATACAGTATAGTATTGAAGCTTCTCCTTATGTATATTATTGTTTAAGCACTATTGATTTCATGTGTGGCACGCTTAGCTACTTCAGAGATTAGTGGCCCACGAGCACAATCTTAGTAGGCTATTGCCAGTGCATTGTCGGAGTACTTCTTCTTAATGTTTGCCATATCCTATTGCTTATTCTTATAATTCTTCTTATGTCAATTTAAAGCCTTTAATTACCAGTGAGTTATTCATTAAATTGCTGTTCAAAATCCGATACTTACTTCTTATGAGTATTCGAGAAGCATCTAACTTATCAGAAGATTCCTTGCTTGATGCTCGAGGACTATTGTTTAACGTAACGTAATAGTGCCGATCCGAAGTAGAGGGTGGAGGACTTCTTAAGTTCTTAGTTCAAGGGTGGATTACTTCGGCTTCGGCCAACACTATTCTTTAGTGTTGTAGTACTTTCTTCTTTGTTGATTGTTGACCAGACTAGATAACTCCCGTCTTGTTATTAGTCTGTTGTGTGAAACGCTAGTACCGAGTTCTTGTATACCCCGTTATAGCAGATAGAACTCTGGAGGGTAGTGGCGTTTTTTGTTCGGCTGGCAGTACTCTGGGGTTGGGATCGTGTGTTTCCGTTGTGGCAGCGAGCCATACTCGAGTCCTGTGTAAGAGCCCTAGTGTACCCGAGAGCCCGGTCGTAACAGTAGTAATAATACGTGAACTGAAAACAAAAACAAAGAACAAACACACATTTCACAGAATGTTGTCACCAGGGAGTTGTAATAATTCACTTCCAGCACTACCTAGTTATATACTTGACAATGTCAAATCCGTATAACTATAGAGAAGCATCTATGTCAATATAATTGTATCAACCAAGCCATTTTAACTATAAACAAATGTGCAGGTTCTTGCTACATACATACATTAAACTGTAATATCATAACATTATCATATTTTTCATTACGGATTGTTATCTTACGGTATGCTTTCACCCCCTCCTTTGCGGAGAGTGCAAGGCACCCGCCTTTCAACACAGTCCTACTCCTATTCTGTCCAGGTCTCCAACTCAAGAATTGGTAAATTTTCTCAGTATTTCGTCTACTCAACAAGTGAACTCTGGAAGTCTCTCCCTCAATCAATCTTTCCTTCACCCTATGACTTAAACTGTGTTATCCCATTGGTTGCGGAGGCTCTTAAAGCCTGTGGAGACGAGTGCGAGTGAGTGGGAGCGCGGTAGGCCGCCGTCCGCTCTCCAGCCAAGCAGACGCGACACTGAGGGATATCAGCCATGTCTCGTTAGACAAATGCAGCGCTGCCAAATGTAAATATAGTGCAACATTAGTGACATTCGCATAGTATTAGTGAATTTTTGCCAATGTCTATGGTAGCACTGCGGATGAACACCGCGCGCTGCGAAGCTCGTTCTTTTGTAATTTTGAAGCTATTTTTTGGCTGAATACATTTCACTTCATTCAGACACTTGCTCAATCAATCAGGAGTGCCTGAATGAGTCCTAATATAGCGGAAATATGCCCGCGCACCGTAAGTGTTAAACTTCGTGTGTCCAGGCATTTTGACCCCAGCGTCCCTTGAATTAGGCTCTGTATCACTCTTTTGGCTTTGAGGGAGACACTTGTTACAGACAGCCTGCCTTTTGTCTCCTTTATACATATAGGAACAAAATAAAAAACAAAACATATATATAAATATACACACGCACGCATCAATGCATTCACACATTCTGTACATTCACATTGAAAAACAAATGCAGACAAAAATATTGTTTCCTTAATAAAATGATCAAATCCATTTTCAAACTCACAAAATATATATCTATACAATCAGCAAACCTAATATCGATTTTCCATCCTCATGGTCAAATTTGTTTTCCCATTTCACTAACTTTTTATGGATCATTGTAATACCTAATGTAACTTAATGGGGAGATGGGTCGTATTTATTTGCTTATTGTTATATCTTTTTATTTTGTGTTTAGTTTCCTCCTAGTCTTCTATTAAACTTAAACAAAAAAGTGCCGTTAAATCCCACTTATAGATTAATTTGTAGATTTTTCGGTAGAAAAAGGTCGCGGCCGAAGGCCGGTTCTTCCAAAATTACAGGCTCAGTATCGTTTGCCAGGAAAAATTTGACACCTAAATAGCACGAAAGGTCTTAATAATTGTCAAAGAAATGGGGCGAAAAGTCTTAAAACCGACAAACTAGTGGAGCAAACATCTTGAAATCTGAAAACTAATGGGGCTAAACATGAGGGAGAAGGGGATATAGACAAATTACCCATCTCCCCTTAAATCTTCAATAGTTTTTCCAGTTCCGTTCAATCACACTTTACATACAGAGCCACACCAATAGTTTCAGAAAGTGGCCGGTCTCAGTGGGCAGTGTGCCTAGACACATCTAATCAAGGAAAAAACTACAACCAGACATGTTCAATTTCGGGATATTGGTCCGTGAATGTGGACGAAAAAGGTTAATGTTGATTATGTATGTGTATTGTGTGTGTGTACTCACCTAATTGTAGGATACAGGATTTGAGTTTTTAGGCTCATATTTTCCCGCTTCCCAAGATTCTGTTATCTAAATTGACTTACAAAATTAGGATATTCCCCGCATGCACCACTTCATCATCCAACTGATTCCACATACTAACACTTCTATATGGAAAGCTGAATTTCCTCACATCTCCTTTACATCTGCCTTTCTTTAACTTGCAACTATGTTCTCTAGTCCTCCCTGTATCTCCCTCGATACAGTCCTTCTTGTCTATCCTTTCCAATCCCCTAACACATTTATACATCATAATCATATCCCCTCTTTCTCTTCTTTCACTTAGAGTTGGCAAGCTCAATCTCTCTAATCTCTCTTCATATGTCAGTTCTCTTAATTCTGGAATCATCTTAGTTGCACCTCTCTGTACTTTCTCCAACTTAATTACATGTGTTTTAAGATGGGGTGACCACACCACTGCCGCATATTCCTATTTAGGTCTCACCATTGATTTTATTATATTTACTAGCATCTCTTCATTCAAATAGTTGAATGCTATTTTCAATTTATTCAACTTGCAATAAGCTTCTCCCACTATTTTTTTAATATGGCTCTCGGGTGAAAGATATCCCTGTATTATATTATATTATGCCCAAGTCCTTTTCTTTCTCTGAAGGGTTAATCATGCATTCTCCTAGTTCATATTCCCAATGAGGTCTTCTTTTTCTCACACCCCCTTCCATCACATGACATATATCTTTGTTAAAATCCAATTTCCACATCTTGCTCCATTGGTCTATCTTATCCAGATCACTCTGTAGCTCTCTACAACTGTTTTCGTCCACTATACGTTTCATAATCTTTGCATCGTCAGCAAACATCGAGGTGTGGTGGAGTGGTCTTGCCACTGGCCTGGTAATCCAAAGGTCCCGGGATCAAATCCCGATGTATCAATGGGAAGATATTATTGGGATGAAATTTGTGCTGTACCTGGTATCAGTGCATTACCACAAGCCCACCGAAACGTCAATAAAATACCCTCATTGTTCCCTGATTAAATAGCACTGTATGAATATTCCCATATTCAAAATATGCTATAGGGGGTGCAATGCCTGGTGAGTTATCTGCTCAACAGGTGGCGTTGTGTGTGTGTAAGTGTGAGAGTCCAAGTGTAGGGGGTGAGACAGTGAAGCACGGGAACGAGGTGGCTTCAGAGATGGGGTCGTTTCGGGCCATGAGTGAGCACCGTGCCTCATGTGAAGGCAAGATGGCAGGTGCTCGTTGTACTCTACGTGCTTCACATGTCTCACTCCCTAGACTGGAACAAGACCTCACAGGCTTCACTGTTCATTGTAAAGCGGTGAATGTTAAGGCTCTCAGCCTATGCCCGAGAGGAAGTAAGTTGGAATATAGAAAAAAAAAAAAAAAAAAATGTATGCATTTATTTCCTTTGGCATGTCATTTATATAGACCAGAAACATAATTGGGGCCAACACTGATCCCGGTGGAACTCCGCTTGTAACATCCTTCCATGTTGATAAGCTGTCTCTTATCATGGTTCTCATCTGTCTTCCCGAGAGATAGTCCTCCATCCATTTCAACAAATTACCCTGAACCCCTCCAAACTTCTTCAACTTCCATCCAAGTCTACTATGAGGAACTCTGTCAAAGGCCTTCCTTAATGTGTATCAAGATACACACAGTCCACCCATCCTTCTCTCTCTTGTAGTATATCTATCATTCTATCATAAAAGCTCAGCAGATTAGTAACACATAGTCTTACAGTAAGTACATTATATTCTTCCAAGTACTTTATCCAACTTTTCTTAATAATCGTCTCACACATTTTACAAACAACACTTATCAGTGACACTGGTCTATAGTTTAGCGGCTGCTCCCTACTATAATTTAGCGGCTGCTCCCTACTATAGTTTAGCGGCTGCTCCCTACTATAGTTTAGCGGCTGCTCCCTACTATAGTTTAGCGGCTGCTCCCTACTATAGTTTAGCGGCTGCTCCCTACTATAGTTTAGCGGCTGCTCCCTACTCCCACCTTTATAGATTGGTACTATATTAGCCCTTTTCCAGTCTAGTGGTAATTTTCCAACTACAATAGAGTATTTAATTATTTCATATAGAGGTTTTACCAATTCTTCAGCACATTCTTTTAGAATCCATCATGCTATATTGTCTGGGTCCATAGATTTTCTCACATTTAGTCCCTTCATAAGTTCTAGTAGTTCCTCTGGTTGGAAGATAATATCCCCCAATGTTTCATAATTTTGGTATATAATCTCTGGTTCTAAACATGGTTCATCCATAGCATAAACTGAATGTAATGTATTATTCATGACTTCACATATATTCCCATCATCCTCATAAATCTTGTCTCCTTCCCTCAGCTTCATTTTTTGTCGTTAACCTTCATTTTGCTATTTACATACCTGTAGAACAATTTAGGATCACTTACACTTTTTTCCACACAGTTTTTTTTCATAATGTCTTGCTTCCTGTTTCCTAATCCTGACATACTCGTTCCTTAGCTTCCTATATATATTCCAGGTCTGTTGATTTATCCTTCTTCTGGCTATGTTCCATGCCTTATTTCTCTTATCCCTAGCTATTCTACATTTTATCATTAAACCAGTCTTTTATCTTTTCAGTCTTATTTCCTTGTCTTGGCACATACCTATGTACAATATCATCATAAATGTTTTTAAACACACAGTATTTATCATTAACATTGTTTTTCTGTTCAATTTCACTCCAGTCTGCATCCCTGAAGCAACTTTTTAATAGCTTAAAATCGGCTGTCCCATAGTTCAATCTCCTTTCTTTATGTTCTTCTCTCTCTAGCAATGTTGGATAACCCATCAGGATTTCCATTTCAATGACCACATGATCAATATTTCCCAGCGGAGGTAGGTATTTAGTATTTGTAATCATATCTGGATCTCTTGTAAACACCAAGTCTAATCTAGACGATTCATCTTTACCCCTTCTTCTTGCGTTTTCATTAATATTCTGAATTTGCAGGTTTTCTGTAACCAAGTCAAGTAGTACATTCCCCCAAGAACTCATATTACTACCTGGGTCTCCCTCCTCCCAATTAATCTCTCTATAATTAAAATCCCCTACCAATATTAACTCGTTGTTTCTGTGAAATAAGTGTTCCATAGTTTTGATCATCTCATTTTTTAATCCTTGGTATTCTTCCTCTTCCCAGGCCCTCGTATATGGTGGCATATATGCTACGGCAATATATATATTTTTTTTTCATTTTTTTCATTAATTACCTCCATTGCTATAATTTCTGCTTTATTGTTTTGTAAATCTATAATTTTAACTTTTAATTTATTGTGTGTAATGATGAATACTCCTCCACCCATCTTGCCCTTCCTATCCCTTCTCCACAAATTATAGTTATCCCATCCCATCAATTCCAGACTCATATCTTTATTTATTTTGTTTCACATAAACACATTATCATGGGCATTTCTTGTTTTATGAGGTCACCAATCTCCAATTTTTTGGATATCAAACCAACCACATTGCTATACACCAGTTTACAGTTGCTACTTATATATTTTGTACTATATTTTCTTTTCCTCGTTTTTAATCCCTTTTCTTCGCCAACTCCCCCTCCTGATTCTCTCGCCTCTCCCCTACCCCCCGCCTCCCTCTCTCCCCCTCCCCTCCCTTCTCCCTCTCCTCCCTCTCGTCCCCCCCCCCCTCCTCCTTCTCGGACTCCCCCTCCCCCTCCGTTCCCCTCCTCTGCATATACCATTTCTTCACTTTCCCGTCGATAATTCGATAGTTTTTTTTTTATCTACCTCATTTATTTTATGTGTGTGTGTGTGTGTGTGTGTGTGTGTGTGTGTGTGTGTGACTGCGTGTGTGTGTGTGTGTATGTGTGTGTGCGTGAGAGAGAGAGAGAGATCAGACATAATATAGTTAAGACCCCAGACGATCGACTATTGCGCACAAGTCAGTTTTAGGTAACACTATAATATTGTATACAGTCAAGACAAATTATGATTCCGTACGCTGATGTACAGTTGGCCATATAACTTCTGTTCCTCATCGTGATCTTATATAGAAGTAATATTATTTAAAACAGTATGAATGAATTGCGAGTGTGGTGTCTTTTAATTATCGGTTGACTAATCAGATGATTCAACCTTTGCAAAATAGAATAAACTCGTAATTCAATCATGCGCATTATATATATATATATATATATATATATATATATATATATATATATATATATATATATATATATATAAATATATATATGTATATTTCCATGTATATGATCACCGAGAGGAACAGAATTTATGTGGCCAACTTTACACCTGATTAATATCCAGGATGTAAATATTAGTAGAAGTAAAAGTTGGTGTAGCAACCAGGGACGGTATAGACAGTACGCACCATAATTCCAGGTTGTTTACTCAAGGGGTGTGGCTAAGTTCACCAATAAATGGTAAAGGAGAACTTTGATAAATATATATTTCTGTACCACTTCACAATTAAGAAACATTTCGATACTCTTCGATTTTCCCCTTAAGTCGTTCATTACGAGATTTCCTTCTTTCATGAGGTTTATCAATTTAGCAGTGCACGTGTGCGTCACTGATGTGTTGTAATGTGTTGATGTGATGTAACTCCGCCACCAAGAAGCCTGCACATATTTGGTTAGGTTTCTAAAAGTGCACCCCACAAGAAAACACAAAAATTATACAAATAATGGATGCATCAAAGACAACGAAGGAAGCAGAGACAAGGGTATCTAATATGACACACCAGACATCATACAACAAGTCTCGGAGATCGTCACACCAGCCGCGTGGGAGAGTGTCTCTGGGAGTGGTGGCACTACAAAGCCACACTGCTCTCCCAAGCACCCCGGGCCAGAACGCTCACTTGAGGCTTTCCCAGGAGCTAAGAACCCCTTAGATCACAGAGCAGTCGGAAGCTCAATGCAGCATTGTAGTGAGCTGACACATAAGTGTGTGGTTGTATGTGCATGGCTCAGTGTGTGTCTGTATGTGTATGTTTCAGTGTGTGGCTGTATGTGTATGGCTCAGTGTGTGGCAATATAGGGCAGTGTGTGGTTGTATGTGTATGGTTCAGTGTGTGGTTGTATGTGTATGGTTCAGTGTGTGGTTGTATGGGTATAGCTCAGTGTGTGGTCCTATGGTTCAGTGTGTGGCTGTATGCGTATGGTTAATTAAGCGTGTGGCTTTATGCATATGGCTCAGTGTGTGGTTGTATGTGTATGGTTCAGTGTGTGGCTGTATGGGTAAGGTTCAGTGTGTGGTTGTATGTGTATGGCTGTATGTGTGTGGTCCAGTGTGTGGTTGTATGTGCATGGTTCAGTGTGTGGCTATATGTGTATGGTTTAGTATGTGGTTGTATGAGTATGGCACAGTTTGTGGCTGTATGTGTATGATTCAGTGTGTGGCAGTATGGTTCAGCGTGTCGTTGTATGTGTATGGCTCAGTGTGTGGCTGTATGTGTATGATCAGAGTGATACTGTATGTGTATGGCTCAGTGTGTGGTTGTATGGCTCAGTGCGTGGTTGTATGTGTATGGTTCAGTGTGTGGCTGTATGTGTATGGCTCAGTGTGTGGCTGTATGTGTATGGTTCAGTGTGTGGCTGTATGTGTATGGCTCAGTGTGTGGCTGTATGGTTCAGTGTGTGGCTGTATGTGTATGGTTCAGTGTGTGGCTGCATGGTTCAGTGTGTGGCTGTATGTGTATGGTTCAATGTGTGGTTGTATGTGTATGGTTCAGTGTGTGGATGTATGTGTATGGTTCAGTGTGTGGCTCAGCGTGTGGCTGTATGTGTGTGGCTGTATGGTTCAGTGTGTGGCTGTATGTGTATGGTTCAGTGTGTGGCTGTATGGATCAGTGTGTGGCTGTATGTGTATCGTTCAGCGTGTGGCTGTATGTGTATGGTTCAGTGTGTGGCTGTATGGTTCAGTGTGTGGCTGTATGTGTATGGTTCAGTGTGTGGCTGTATGTGTATGGTTCCATGTGTGGTTGTATGTGTATGGTTCAGTATGTGGATGTATGTGTATGTTTCAGTGTGTGGCTGTATGTGTATGGCTCAGCGTGTGGCTGTATGTGTATGGCTCAGTGTGTGGCTGTATGGTTCAGTGTGTGGCTGTATGTGTATGGTTCAGTGTATGGCTGTATGGATCAGTGTGTGGCTGTATGTGTAATGTTCAGTGTGTGGCTGTATGTGTATGGCTCAGTGTGTGGCTGTATGGTTCAGTGTGTGGCTGTATGTGTATGGTTCAGTGTGTGGCTGTATGTGTATGGTTCAGTGTGTGGCTGTATGGTTCAATGTGTGGCTGTATGTGTATGGCTCAGTGTGTGGCTGTATGTGTATGGCACAATGTGTGGTTGTATGTGTATGGTTCAGTGTGTGGCTGTATGTGTATGGCTCCGTGTTTGGCTGTATGGTTCAATGTATGGTTCAGTGTGTGGCTGTATGTGTATGGATCAGTGTGTGGTTGTATGTGTATGGTTCAGTGTGTGGCTCTATGTGTATGGCTCAGTGTTTGGCTGTATGGTTCAGTGTATGGTTCAGTGTGTGGCTGTATGTGTATGTAGCAGTGTGTGGTTGTATGTGTATGGCTCAGTGTGTGGTTGTATGTGTATGGTTCAGTGTGTGGCTGTATGTGTATAGCTCAATGTTTGTCTGCATGGTTTAGTGTGTGGTTATATGTGCATGACTCAGTGTGTGATTGTATGTGTATGGTTCAGTGTGTGGTTGTATGTCTATGTATCAATGTGTGGCTATGTGTGTATCGCTCAGTGTGTGGATGTATTTGTATGGTTCAGTGTGTGGATGTGTGTGTATGGTTCAGTATAGGGTTGTATGCGTATGTTCAGTGTGTGGATGTATGTGTATGTTCAGTGTGTGGTTGTATGTGTATGGTTCAGTGTGTGGTTGTATGTGTATGGTTCAGTGTGTGGTTGTATGTGTATGGTTCAGTGTGTTGTTGTATGTGTATGGTTCAGTGTGTGGTTGTATGTGTATGGTTCAGTGTGTGGTTGTATGTGTATGGTTCAGTGTGTGGTTGTATGTGTATGGTTCAGTGTGTGGTTGTATGTGTATGGTTCAGTGTGTGGTTGTATGTGTATGGTTCAGTGTGTGGTTGTATGTGTATGTTCAGTGTGTGACTGTATGTGTATGGCTCAGTGTGTGGCTGTATGTGTATGGCTCAGTGTGTGGCTGTATGTGTATGGCTCAGTGTGTGGCTGTATGTGTATGGCTCAGTGTGTGGTTGTATGTGTATGGCTCAGTGTGTGGCTGTATGTGTATGGCTCAGTGTGTGACTGTATGTGCATGGCTCAGCGTGTAGCTCTATGTGTATGTTCAGTGTGTGGTATGTGTATGGTTCAATGTGTGGTTGTATGTGTATGGTTCAGTGTGTGGCTGTATGTGCATGGTTCAGTGTGTGGCTGTATGTGTATGGTTCAGTGCGTGGTTGTATGTGTATGGCTCAGTGTGTGGCTGTATGTGTATGGCTCAGTGTGTGATTGTATGTGCATGGCTCAGCGTGTGGCTGTATGTGTATGATCAGTGTGTGGTATGTGTATGTTCTGTGTGTGGCTGTATGTGCATGGCTCAGTATTGGGATGTATGTGTATGGTTCAGTGTGTGGCTGTATGTGTATGGCTCAGTGTGTGACTGTATGTGCATGGCTCAGTGTGTGGTTGTACGTGTATGGCTCAGTGTGTGGCTGTATGTGTATGGCTCAGTGTGTGGCTGTATGTGTATGGTTCAGTGTGTGGTTGTACGTGTATGGCTCAGTGTGTGGCTGTATGTGTATGGTTCAGTGTGTGGCTGTATGTGCATGGCTCAGCGTGTGGCTGAATGTGTATGTTCAGTGTGTGGTATGTGTATGTGTATGTGTATGGTTCAGCGTGTGGTTGTATGTGTATGGTTCAGTGTGTGGCTGTATGTGTATGGTTCAGCGTGTGGCTGTATGTGTATGTTCAGTGTGTGGCTGTATGTGTATGTTAAGTGTGTGGTTGTATGTGTATGGCTCAGTATTGGGATGTATGTGTATGGTTCAGCGTGTGGCTGTATGTGCATGGCTCAGTGTGTGGCTGTATGGTTCAGTGTGTGGCTGTATGTGTATGGTTCAGTGTGTGGCTGTATGGATCAGTGTGTGGCTGTATGTGTATTGTTCAGCGTGTGGCTGTATGTGTATGGCTCAGTGTGTGGCTGTATGTGTATGGTTCAGTGTGTGGCTGTATGGTTCAATGTGTGGCTGTATGTGTATGGCTCAGTGTCTGGCTGTATGTGTATGGCACAGTGTGTGGTTGTATGTGTATGGTTCAGTGTGTGGCTGTATGTGTATGGCTCAGTGTTTGGCTGTATGGTTCAATGTATGGTTCAGTGTGTGGCTGTATGTGTATGGATCAGTGTGTGGTTGTATGTGTATGGTTCAGTGTGTGGCTGTATGTGTATGGCTCAGTGTTCGGCTGTATGGTTCAGTGTGTGGCTGTATGTGTATGGATCAGTGTGTGGTTGTATGTGTATGGCTCAGTGTGTGGTTATATGTGTATGGTTCAGTGTGTGGCTGTATGTGTATAGCTCAATGTTTGGCTGCATGGTTTAGTGTGTGGTTATATGTGTATGACTCAGTGTGTGGCTGTATGTGTATGGCTCAGTGTGTGGCTGTATGTGTATGGCTCAGTGTGTGGCTGTATGTGTATGGCTCAGTGTGTGGTTGTATGTGTATGGCTCAGTGTGTGGCTGTATGTGTATGGCTCAGTGTGTGACTGTATGTGCATGGCTCAGCATGTAGCTGTATGTGTATGTTCAGTGTGTGGTATGTGTATGGTTCAATGTGTGGTTGTATGTGTATGGTTCAGTGTGTGGCTGTATGTGCATGGTTCAGTGTGTGGTTGTATGTGTATGGCTCAGTGTGTGGCTGTATATGTATGGCTCAGTGTGTGATTGTATGTGCATGGCTCAGCGTGTGGCTGTATGTGTATGTTCAGTGTGTGGTATGTGTATGTTCTGTGTGTGGCTGTATGTGCATTGCTCAGTATTGGGATGTATGTGTATGGTTCAGTGTGTGGCTGTATGTGTATGGCTCAGTGTGTGACTGTATGTGCATGGCTCAGTGTGTGGTTGTACGTGTATGGCTCAGTGTGTGGCTGTATGTGTATGGCTCAGTGTGTGGCTGTATGTGTATGGTTCAGTGTGTGGTTGTACGTGTATGGCTCAGTGTGTGGCTGTATGTGTATGGTTCAGTGTGTGGCTGTATGTGCATGGCTCAGCGTGTGGCTGAATGTGTATGTTCAGTGTGTGGTATGTGTATGTGTATGTGTATGGTTCAGCGTGTGGTTGTATGTGTATGGTTCAGTGTGTGGCTGTATGTGTATGGTTCAGCGTGTGGCTGTATGTGTATATTCAGTGTGTGGCTGTATGTGTATGTTCCGTGTGTGGTTGTATGTGTATGGCTCAGTATTGGGATGTATGTGTATGGTTCAGTGTGTGGCTGTATGTGAATGGTTCAGTGTGTGGCTGTATGTGTATGGCTTAGCGTGTGGCTGTATGTGCATGGCTCAGTGTGTGGCTGTATGGTTCAGTGTGTGGCTGTATGTGTATGGTTCAGTGTGTGGCTGTATGGATCAGTGTGTGGCTGTATGTGTATTGTTCAGCGTGTGGCTGTATGTGTATGGCTCAGTGTGTGGCTGTATGGTTCAGTGTGTGGCTGTATGTGTATGGTTCAGTGTGTGGCTGTATGGTTCAATGTGTGGCTGTATGTGTATGGCTCAGTGTCTGGCTGTATGTGTATGGCACAGTGTGTGGTTGTATGTGTATGGTTCAGTGTGTGGCTGTATGTGTATGGCTCAGTGTTTGGCTGTATGGTTCAATGTATGGTTCAGTGTGTGGCTGTATGTGTATGGATCAGTGTGTGGTTGTATGTGTATGGTTCAGTGTGTGGCTGTATGTGTATGGCTCAGTGTTCGGCTGTATGGTTCAGTGTGTGGCTGTATGTGTATGGATCAGTGTGTGGTTGTATGTGTATGGCTCAGTGTATGGTTGTATGTGTATGGTTCAGTGTGTGGCTGTATGTGTATGGTTCAGTGTGTGGTTGTATGTCTATGTATCAATGTGTGGCTATGTGTGTATCGCTCAGTGTGTGGTTGTATATATATGGTTCAGTGTGTGGATGTGTGTGTATGGTTCAGTATAGGGTTGTATGTGTATGTTCAGTGTGTGGATATATGTGTATGTTCAGTGTGTGGTTGTATGTGTATGGGTCAGTGTGTGGTTGTATGTGTATGATTCAGTGTGTGGTTATATGTGTATGGTTCAGTGTGTGGTTGTATGTGTATGGTTCAGTGTGTGGTTGTATGTGTATGGTTCAGTGTGTGGTTGTGTGTGTATGGTTCAGTGTGTGGTTGTATGTGTATGGTTCAGTGTGTGGTTGTATGTGTATGGTTCAGTGTGTGGTTGTATGTGTATGTTCAGTGTGTGACTGTATATGTATGGCTCAGTGTGTGGCTGTATGTGTATGGCTCAGTGTGTGGCTGTATGTGTATGGCTCAGTGTGTGGCTGTATGTGTATGGGTCAGTGCGTGGTTGTATGTGTATGGCTCAGTGTGTGGCTGTATGTGTATGGCTCAGTGTGTGACTGTATGTGCATGGCTCAGCGTGTAGCTGTATGTGTATGTTCAGTGTGTGGTATGTGTATGGTTCAGTGTGTTGTTGTATGTGTATGGTTCAGTGTGTGGCTGTATGTGCATGGTTCAGTGTGTGGCTGTATGTGTATGGTTCAGTGTGTGGTTGTATGTGTATGGCTCAGTGTGTTGCTGTATGTGTATGGCTCAGTGTCTGATTGTATGTGCATGGCTCAGCGTGTGGCTTTATGTGTATGTTCAGTGTGTGGTATGTGTATGTTATGTGTGTGGCTGTATGTGTATGGCTCAGTATTGGGATGTATGTGTATGGTTCAGTGTGTGGCTGTATGTGTATGGCTCAGTGTGTGACTGTATGTGCATGGCTCAGTGTGTGGTTGTACGTGTATGGCTCAGTGTGTGGCTGTATGTGTATGGCTCAGTGTGTGGCTGTATGTGTATGGTTCAGTGTGTGGTTGTACGTGTATGGCTCAGTGTGTGGCTGTATGTGTATGGTTCAGTGTGTGGCTGTATGTGCATGGCTCAGCGTGTGGCTGTATGTGTATGTTCAGTGTGTGGTATGTGTATGTGTATGTGTATGGTTCAGCGTGTGGTTGTATGTGTATGGTTCAGTGTGTGGCTGTATGTTACTCAGTTACTTGTTCGTCAAGGGGAATCCACGCAATGCGAGCTAAGCTCATTATTATCGCGCCTCCTTAACTGGGAATGTATTGCGTGAAATGCATGTTAAGTGTTTTATGTACTGTTGGAATGGCTGTGGATGTGTGTGTAGTCTGTATTTGTAGCCAATTGGCGACATCGGAAACGAAGGCTTAGGGTGGATCTGTATGGTACCATTCTCACTATAGACGGTACCGTCTCGCCCGAAGGCTTAGGTAGCCATCAGCTTAGGTGAACCATATGATACCCATCTCGCCTTGTACCATTTTTGCCAACCCCAGATGGGACGTCACAACGTCGTCCACTTATTCCAGGTACCTATTTACAGCTAGGTGAACTGAGGCTAACACATGAAAGGAGACAAGCCCAATTTGTCTCCGCCCGGCCGGGGATTGAACCCCCGACCCCTCGTGTGTGAGACGAGAGCTCTACCTACTAGGCTACGGGCTGTGTATGGTTCAGCGTGTGGCTGTATGTGTATGTTCAGTGTGTGGCTGTATGTGTATGTTCAGTGTGTGTTTGTATGTGTATGGCTCAGTATTGGGTTGTATGTGTATGGTTAAGTGTGTGGCTGTATGTTTATGGCTCAGTGTGTGGTTGTATGTGTATGGTTCAGTGTGTGGTTGTATGTGTATGGTTCAGTGTGTGGGTGTATGTGTATGGTTCAGTGTGTGGTTGTATGTGTATGGCTCAGTGTGTGGATGTATGTGTATGGTTCAGTGTGTGGCTGTATGTGTATGGTTCAGTGTGTGGATGTATGTGTATGGTTCAGTGTGTGGCTGTATATGTATGTTCAGTGTGTGGTATGTGTATGGTTCAGTGTGTGGTTGTATGTGTATGGTTCAGTGTGTGGCTGTATCTGCATGGTTCAGTGTGTGGCTGTATGTGTATGGTTCAGTGTGTGGTTGTATGTGTACGTTCAGTGTGTGGTATGTGTATGGTTCAGTGTGTGACTGTATGTGTATGGCTCAGTGTGTGGCTATAATGTTTATGGCTCAGTGTGTGGCTGTATGTGTATGGTTCTGTGTCTGGTTGTATGTGTATGGTTCAGTGTGTGGTTGTATATGTATGGTTCAGTGTGTGGCTGTATGTGTATGGTTCAGTGTGTGGCTGTATGTGTATGTTCAGTGTGTGGTTGTATATG
>JBAKBP010036164.1:0-18704 GCA_037953745.1 Lithodes maja
CTGGTTTGTATTCCCTCTCACACTCACATCAGTCTTGATATACCATTACCCTGGTTTGTATTCCCTCTCACACTCACATCAGTCTTGATATACCATTACCCTGGTTTGTATTCCCTCTCACACTCACATCAGTCTTGATATACCATTACCCTGGTTTGTATTCCCTCTCACACTCACATCAGTCTTGATATACCATTACCCTGGTTTGTATTCCCTCTCACACTCACATCAGTCTTGATATACCATTACCCTGGTTTGTATTCCCTCTCACACTCACATCAGTCTTGATATACCATTACCCTGGTTTGTATTCCCTCTCACACTCACATCAGTCTTGATATACCATTACCCTGGTTTGTATTCCCTCTCACACTCACATCAGTCTTGATATACCATTACCCTGGTTTGTATTCCCTCTCACACTCACATCAGTCTTGATATACCATTACCCTGGTTTGTATTCCCTCTCACACTCACATCAGTCTTGATATACCATTACCCTGGTTTGCTAGGCTGACCAAGAGAACCTTTATTGTATAATATTGACTGAAAAGGTTTTATGCATTGTCATACAAGATATTGACTAAATTGTCTCTGAATTTAATATTTAACCTCTGTATTTTTTTCCAGCTGGCCCTGGCGAATGGTGCTACAGGGTTGGCGAATCTGCTAGTGGAGCTTGGAGCCCCCAGTCAGCCCCTCCCCTCCTACCTCACCAATGATGATGACCTAGAGTATGAACAGGTCAGTTACTTTATTATTTGTCCTTTTTTTTCTGCCAGACTTGCGCTCTCTTTAGTATGTGTATTTGAAGCCTGGTGGGTAACAAAGTGTAGAAAATAAGAACAGTTGGCACTGGAAGACTGTTTTTCATCATCATAGGTGGTGCACAATCAATGCCACACTAGGTGCCAGATTGTCTAACTTTTACTACACATCACTAGTGTGTGTGTGTTGGGGGGGGGGGGGGGGGTATTTACAAACTTTTTATTTATTTTATTTTTTTCTTCTGCGGTGGGTCGAGGTTTTCAGGTCACAAGTAACATTCACTAGACACACTAGATTATTGCTCTAAATTTCCCATCATTAGTTATAGTTGATACATCTCTAAGCAGAATTAAATGGTTACCACTTCTACTTCTACTACTACTAGCACAACCACTACTACTGCACTACTACTACTATTACAACTACTATTAGAACTTATGCTAGGCTGTTAATTTCTACAACGCTTGTATCTCCGTGAACTAGCCCTATGGACCTGTTAGATGATGAGATACCCAGATAAACAGAACACATTCACGGAGATACAAGCGTGGACATTGGAGCGGAGAGGTTTAGGTAATGGTAGTAATAGTGAGACAATGGAGAAATTACATCGCGTCTTTGTATTATACGTGTAATACGTATTGACAGTATTCACATAAGGGCTAAAGTTTACCCTTTTTAGGCAAGGTTGTGGGTCATCGTTCTTGCAACATCGGCAGGTGTGTGATCAAGGCCGCCTGTGTTGTTAGTATGGAGGGTGGGGTAGCGTTGGGTGGTGGGGAGGGCACAACTGCTACTAAATGTGTGGATTTCACTCACACCGATACTATTCAGTTTCACGGTAACAATGTGGGATAGGTCAGCAACCTGTTTAGGAGGGAGAGAGAGATGGCCTGTGTGTGTGTGTGTGTGTGTGTGTGTGTGTGTGTGTGTGTGTGTGTGTGTGTGTGTGTGTGTGTGTGTGTGTGTGTGTGTGTGTGTGTGTGTGTGTGTGTGTGTTAGTGAGCGATGCCTCTAGTGCACCAAGTGGCCTTGTCCACTAGAGGCCGCACTTCTCCGAACCCCTTCCTTGCTGTATAACTATAGTATAGAACTTACCTAATTATCTACTGTAATACCTCTATGTGCCCTTGCTTTACGTATGCTAGTTATTACATTTACAAATTTGCCGATTATCGAAGGCACCAGTCTTTGATATCAGTTAGATTAAAGTAGACCCCTATTTACCGGAATTTGATATGCATGACCTAACTCGATAGTAACTGACTTGAAAACTAATCCTTGTTTTGACTGGGCTCTCCGTACCCGTACTGTAATTATGTGAGGTGTGTGTGGGGATTCCATGCCGTGACCAATGTATATCAGACCCCCAGCCTGACTCACCTGGGGCCTCAATTAATTACGTCACCATTTTTTATTTGGATGAAACAAAATATATGAGTAACAAACGACTATCTAATCCATCCTTTGATAAATATTCTCGTTGGAAAGAAAGATATATTTTATGCATAATTATTCAATCTAATTATAACTATCTGTTTATTGATATCTGATGTGGTACTATAATAATAAAATTGAACCGGAGGGGTAACGGTAGTAATAATGACAGAGAAAGGAGAGAGTAATAATGAAGCACTGAAGGCAAGAGTGAATGGAGTAGTAATGTGAGAGTGAAGTTAGTAAAAACGTGTGAGGATAAAGGTCAGGATATTGATGAGGTATCGGGTGGAGTTTATTCGTTTGTGATATTGTAGGTAGGGTTCAGTTAACTATAAGGTTTGGTAAAACATAACATCTCAGACTCATGATATGTAAGAATCTTTGTTACAGTACCTACGCTACCTGGTGAGGTATAATATATTTGACCTGTGATAGTTGTGGTTCTGGGCTAAATGTAAATATTCTGAGAGTATTGGCTGATTTCGACATTTCCCAGTGTTTGCCTGTACATGTGCATATACCATATAATGTGACAGTAGATATTTTATATTATGGTGAAAGTAGAAGCTATGGTTTGAGAGTGAAGGCTGCGATACATTAACGCACTGTAGCTTCTTATAGCATAGCATAATTTCGTATGACAAAAAGCCACAGGGACTTTTCGAGGACGTTCAAAAACCTCACCTGCTCTCATAGCTAACCCAGAACGTTGGGGGTGTGGGTGAGGAATGTGCACGGGGATTCTAGCTGGAGGGGGGAGGGGGTTAACGGGGGTGCATGGCGGGGTAGGGGGGTAACAGGGGTGCATGGTGGGGGAGGGGGTCTGGGGGGCTAGTTCTGGCACCCGTTCCAGCGCGGCACCACTGCTGGAATTCCCACCTAACCTTACACTGTTGCCACGTCTCTGTTCCCATTTTCACGTGCGCGTGGTCGAAGATAATTCAGTTCATCAGTGTTTGTTTATTTGAGGACCCTCAGACGGCTGTTCTTAGGCAGTATGATTCGCGGCTGGTTGTGGGTAAAAGACCTAGGATCAAGGGAGTTAGTTTTGAGCCTATACCGTACACATCTTCTAACTAGCCATAAATTGTGCCAATTCATGGCATTTTAATGTATACATTTTATGGCCAGCCATATTCAACAGTCTTCTCACCCACGTCCGTATTTAGCATGTCGGAGCATCATATAGAAGCGATTTTGATGGAAAATATTGGTAAATGATGTCATGATCCAGAAGTATTGATAGAGTAGCCTAGACGTGGCACCGCTGTCCTCCCGGTGCCAACGTGTCTAGTTGGAACCGCTCACATTCCCAGGCCATTCGGGAATTCCTACACAACAAAGAACATTCTTCATTCCCAGCCAGGAAGTATCTGGCCGTCGGCGACATAACAGATTTTATTTTGCATAGCTATACACTACTAGCATTATCTATCGGTAGACAATTGTAGGAGGAATAATTGTTAAATGGGGATAATTAGATCATGTTACTCAGTTTTAATAATTAAAGTTAGAACATTAAAAACAAATGAGGACTATTTTAGTGTAGGCGTACCCTTGGATGATCATGCCTAGTCAGTGTTTATTTATATTGTAAAGGTCCTTCAATTGATGATTAACGTGGTCTTGCTGAATAAACAAATATATTTTAATATATATTTGATATCATGGATTAAGTTCAGTAATTAATAATAATAAAAACATTATTATTAACTTAATCATTTGTCAACTCTCCCCATTCCCCATTTGGAAACTTCAGTCAAATCAAACAAAGGAAAAAAAGACAGAAACAGCCATCGTTCAAAGAACGAACTCTTGGATAGGAGAGTGCGCAAATAACAACAACAACAACAAGTCTCGAACCCTATTATGTAGAGATGAATACTGAATAATAACTTTTCAGTAACTACACATATACCGTACTAGAATTGTAGGCCTATGTGTTTGTATAGTTGTGGTAGCTGTGTGTGTGTGTGTTGTGTGTGGAGATGGTGATGGGGGGTGGAGGGGGTCAAGGCTGTTCCCCCCTTCCTCCTCTACCTCCTCCCCTCCACACCCATCCACATACATCATAGCGCTAATTCAGTGTTGCCAATCTAGCGACTTTACTATTATGTTTATCTGTGTTTGCATACCATGATATTTGTTTATATACACATTAGCTAGTATCTTTCCCACGATAAATGTAGTTGTTTTGTATAGACTTTGACCATGTCTAAGTGATATTCTGAAATTTTAGCCAATTTACTATTGATATTATGGTCATTATGTAACTAGCGACTTTGGGTGACTCTTCTAGCGATGTTTGTGATGATGACCTTGGTAACGCTGTGCCTGCGCCATGTGAGGCAAGGTGTGTTGTTGCCGAGTGTACATTGAGGGAAGATAATGCATGATTTCCGGACCTCTATTTATATACACTTTAAATAAAAGAGGAAATCATATATAACGAACTATAATGTAAACAGTGAAGCAGGAAGAGGTTGGCAAAACCATGAAATGAATGGCGACGAAATATGGCTGAATTATTGAGTGTTGACGGAGTTGCAAATGCTGAATGACGAGACAGTTTAACACCAGAGACTGACGAGACAGTTTAACACCAGAGACCCTAGAATAATAGAGATCGGTCAACCTCTGCCATATTGGTGCCACTTGTGACATTACCCTCTCTTTGCACTCAAATATGCCCATAACAAAACCCGGTAATACTGGTACTGGATTTAGCCTTAGGATCTACAAATTCTTCATAAAATACAAATAAACTCGTCCCAGAATCTTTACGGCTCTTACGATTCTATACAGGACTGTCCATATTTACCGGCACTAGCTTAGAGAAGAGTGTTGAGAGGGGAGAAGGGGTGTTGGAGAGAGAGGTAGCTGTTGAAGTGGCTTTGTTATGTGTGTTTAGTCTGTATCCCCGTCCGTTTGATCATTAGGGTACCATAATGGCATCCAAAGAAAAAGCTGGTCGACCTCCCAGGATGTATGTATGTATGTAACAACCGCTGCTCTCGTCAAATACCTCATAAAGGGAGATAGACGATGAAGGGATGTGTGATGCTGCACAAATATATAGGCTATTTATAAGACAACATACCGTAGCAAGGTTTGTTTTCCACTTACTTGATATGATGGCAACAGCTTATTAAGGTATCAAAAGGTAAAGGTATACAGTACATGCGGTGAATAAATGCTTAAGGGGAGGCAGACCGTTTTTCGGGACCCCCTTCTCCCTAATGTTTAGCCCACTAGTTTTGAGATTATAAGACGTTCGGCCCATTTGTTTGTCGATTTTAACACCTTTCGCCCAATTTCGTTGTCAATTTTAAGACCTTTTGTGTAATTTAGGTGTCGATTATTTTCTGGCGAGCGATAGCGAGCCTGCAATTTTATGAGGAATCTGAGATTTTTCTACCGAAAAATTTACAAATTCATCTTGAAGGGGGGTCTAGGGGGTGTTTTTCTAAGCTTGATGGAGGTCTGGGGAGGAAACTAAAGAAATATATGAATAAATGAATTAATAGACCAAACAAACGGTCAGTCTCCCCTTAACCTCTGAAGTGCGCATGGGGGTAATTGGAAACGTCCCCCTGTGCTGACGTATTTGAGGTGTTTCCGTCACTAAAATATTCATTGTGCCATTAATAGCATTAATACTTATCCATATGCGCCTATTATGGGTTGATTATAAAGGTATTAACCTGAAACAACAATAAAACGAGTGAAAACAGCGTTTGGATGGTCAAAATCGGAGATATAGCCCGCGAGTTGTATAATGTATGGGTGAGGCAACCTGCTTTCCCGCCAATTTCCCCCAAGGCCACTGAGACACAGTCGATCGATACTCTCTCTCTCTCTCTTGCACTCGCTTGCCATCAGTGATGACAACACCCTGCTTGCAACTCGCTAATGTTAGCACGAAAATATACCTCAGAATAAGGGAATAACAGGGAAAATAGGTGATAACTGAAGGAGAGGAGGAAAGTGGGGAAGGAGGGGAGGTAGAGGACTGAGATTTTGCATGGCCCAGGGGCCAAAAAAAAATAAAAAAATAAAAAAATAGAAATAAATTTTATTTTTTCTTCGATGTCAAAAGTTGATTTTTTTTTCACTCACTCATAAGAGTCTCCCAGCAGTCCGCTGGGGGAACTCTTAAGAGTCTCCCAGCAGTTCCCGGGTTAATGGAAACACTTAACGCCCTCCTCCTCCATTTGGCTCTTAGCTTGCTGGGTTTATTTTTTAGTTAATTTTCATATAAACTAAACAAATATATATAATTAATTATCAGTACGCTAATAATCTTCTGTTCGTATAAATTAATAATCATAATTATAATTACAGTAATTACTGCAACTTCGGTAAAATATCAATAATTTATTATCAATTAAATGGATCTCTATAAAACATAAAATGTTTAGCATATGATGTTTTCAATTTATTAGAAGTACAATTTCTTAAATTGCGAGCAGTGAAGGTATTTGTTATTTATGCATGGATTTTGTAATCATATAAAAGTTCCGAGTTATGACTTTTAAGACTTGTGTTCATGGTTAATTAATCCAATGGCTCTTTGTCATCTGTAAATATTTCAGCAAAAATTACGTATTTAAATTATATTGTCTTCAAATGTATACACAAACATATTTCAACTTATCGTAGCCTACCTCTTTAGTTACCGGGTATATCTGAAGTTCACTTAAAACACTTATGAAGAACTTAAGTTAATGATGACGTATTGTGATTACCCACAGGAAAAGGAAACCCCGAATGACGTACACTCAATTAGGCCTACCTCCTACTAGACATTAGTATTGACACGGTCTTCAATGTATTTCTAGTTTAATTTATGATCATGCGTACTTAATTTAAAGTTAATGTAAAACATTTTTGCAATTTATTCAATTATGCCTTTTTGTTTAATGATAATGTTCATTCAACAAAGCAAAGCTCATTAATTATGGCTAATGTCTGTGTGGTGGAAGCGATAAGGACATGGGTTAAATTTGGTTAATGATGAAGATATTCCATCTCAACAAAGCTTTTCTTCGTATATTCAATGTAAATGTTGTTCTTTCCAGGTGGTCAGTGTGGGTACGGTGGAGGCGACTAGCACGAACAACGGGTGGGCCAATATGGACGACCTAAGAATCGGAGGCGTCCCTGTTACAATGGCCATGCCCGTATCTGTCTCAGACCCCAGCCCCTTCAACGCAGATCTCTACTTCTAGCCTGCCCGCGAGAAGCCTTCCTAAACCAGAGTCACAAGAGTCAGTTAAACAGCAAATGGCATCGGAGTCGTATAACCACTAAAAGCTGTATTTTGAAGGAGCTCCTTTACAATTGAAGTGAAGCTCATCAGATAATAGACATTACTCCTGAATATTGTTTACCTCTATACTGGGAGTCCGATACACCTGTCGCTAAAAGTGCTCATGTGGGCTTTACGATTTCTAGTAATCGGGAGACTCAACCGCCTCAGTGTTGATCTCTTCTTGTTCACTGCAAAGAAGTAAAATCATGCGTGTACCCAGATAATAAGGTTTTATACATTGATATAAAAGAGCCTAATGTTGGACTTGCATTTTAAAGTGAGAAACGCTCTACCCGGGACCTGAACTATTAGAAAATATTTTCCTTGTTGCAACTATATCAATATATATATTGTTGAGAAATTGATCAAAGACAATGTGATTTTTTTTTTTTTTTTTTTTTTAAACACACATGAACCCTTTAATGTTGTAAATACATAATTTTTGCTCCTTTTCCTCGAGAAAAGGTATATTTACACTATTGAAAGTTGGTGTAACTAGCCCCTGTGATGTGCTGTGATGGCTGAAGAAGACAGTGAAAAAATGAAAGCTACGGTGCCTTGGGGTTTAGTTCCCATTCCATGCGATCAGTTCAATGATTGCTTAGTTTGTCAATGTCGGTGGGTATTTTTGGGAAGCGCTTCATTTAGTGAAGTGCTGTGAAACTCGATGACAATGTACAGATGAAGCATAAGATACATTGGTGAATTATTTATATACACAATCTGCTATGCTAATATGTAGAATGCTATGGTTGCCAGTAATAACGAGAACCAGCTATATGCACATAGTGTTTGCAGAAAAGTGTCCATCTCCGTATAAGTTGTAGCGTGTGTCTGGTTGTTTGTCTGTGATCTCAATAAGGCAGAGTGATGGAGTGTTTTTGGGGAGTGGCTTCTTTGGAATTGTATTTTGAGAAAGCTGAAATATGCTACAGTGTATATTGTTATATGAAATGGCCATTATGGTGATTCTTTTAACGTTCATTATGTTTAGCAAGTATTCCCATAATGCAGTCGCTATGTATATCTGTGGTCAAAGTCATGAAGCACCTCCACAAATTTAACTACACTTTTGAACAAATTTTGATCATAATTTTTTTGTTTTGGCATTATTTTAGTTATTTTATCCTGAAACATAATTGATAGCTTGAGTCGATATTGTGAAGGAGTTAGGTGACCCAGCTTTGACTTGAAATACAACTTCAAGATTGTGCAGTAGTTATTTGTCATACTTATTTATCTACAGCTGATAATTGTAGTTTTTGAAATAATACAAATCTATACAGCACTCGTTTTGTGTACTTGCTATGTTCTTCAACTAAGGAAACCAATGTACTGTATTAGAGCCTTTTTATGAAATGAGAAATTTTATCGTACTGTACTACGTTGTTTTTATGCACACAGGTCAGAGTAAATTGAAGTATTATAATTTCAAACACTAAACTGTACTGTATTAATACCTTCATCAGTAATTTTCATACATTACAAAGCTTTTAAAAACCATATTGATTACTTTTGAGAAATGAACATTTGTCACCTGTTGATATAGGCTAGATCAAAATATTATTGCCAAGAAAATGTATAGTATTTATATTTTGAAAAATGTATTTATACATACACTTCATACTACAGTATATATCTCTTTGTTCGACACAAAGAGGAATTTAAATAGACTTTCACTCTTAGTTAATGAAAAGTGCATTATCATTGCTAATATATCAAACTTTTGCTTGATCTAGCATTGACTTAAATGTCAATAACTGCAATAGCACAAAGATATGGAGATATACTGTATATATATCTCTTTTTTAAATTGAGAAAGCACAATAACTGCTGATTGTCAAGCCTAGCTATTGTTTATGTAGTGTGATTCCATATCATTATATTTAAAATGGCTCATACTTGGTTGATGCCATGTTAGACAGCACTGCCTCTAGTGTCTAGTAACTCTAGTTTATTCACCTGGCAGTAAATTTAATTCCTTAACAGCTGATTTCTCGACACTTAACGAAAAAACATAAAACTACTATAACATTGCTATCATATTAATACCAAGTTTCATTGTTAACAACACATTTCACTACAAAATCTTTGTAATAGTCGAGTTATGAAGATGAGGACATGGCAATTTACCGTCAGCTGAAAGCAACGAGACTATATATAGTGTTTTATGTGTATACAGAAGCCAGACATATATCATAGTGGCACCAGCAGCAGAACTACTAGTTTGCATTAAAGTAGATGACATGAAAGTCACCACTGAATTATTGTCGCCAACTGAACTAAAAATATATATGTGATAGAACAATTGGTGATTGTAGTGCAGTGGCGACTAAAGTGTTATTTACGATACATGGGTTTGGTAGGAAAAGATTGTGCCTGGTTAGTTAACAAATCTTTACTGAGGTATTTAGAGTTGGCATAGTATATTGTAGCATCATAGTTATATTTTGCCATCATTATCCTAAAGGCGAATAAAATATATGCATGGGACAATGCCACATAGCCATTTCCCCTACATCTCATTCTCTCCAGTTAATAGTGCCCGGCTCAACATAGATCAAAGATAATTTTAAACTGTATACATCAATCAAGTTCTTATTTGTAGATAAAAGGGATTTTAATAAATTAGTGAAAGTTAGAATGTTTCTCATGAGGGAATTATGTTTAATTATAGCATACTGATGTAATAAGAACTATTATTGATGAATATGAGTGCGCCCAGAGCTGTGGTTACTAAGGCAGGCTCGCTCTCTCTCTCTCTCTCTCTCTCTCTCTCTCTCTCTCTCTCTCTCTCTCTCTCTCTCTCAAGGGCATTAACCACTATCAAGTGATTGCTACACTTCTTGCAGCTAATCACCTGTTCACTGTTCAACAAGCCTCAGCTCTCTTTCTGTTCCCACTATTTGCAAATAAAGCTGTAAATCTATTACTAGGTATTATAACTGAGCTGTGTACACTACCATACAATCTCTTACGTAAGTTCTGTTCTTCCACATGATCTTATTTATGGGAGGAAAATGAGTGTGATTGAATTAAAAGGGTAGTTTGTTATATATCTATTTGAGTAATCGGGTGAATTAACAACTGCATAACAAACCACACTCATATATTACTTCCATACATAAGATCATTTGGAAAAGAACAGAACTTATGTAGGAGACTGTACAGTACCGTACATTGAATGGACCTCATTATTCCGTAAGTCCCAAATACATATATCGAACACTTGGTAGGAACGGCATCTGACCGGTACCGAAGTTTTAAATAAGACCTTGTTTTCCCCTTTCTCACAGTGAGCTTTGATATTGCTTTTCATAGTCATATTCTTAGACTTGTGGGGAAGATGTTGCCTATCCCATAACAAGTAGCAATGATTAAGGTACTGATTTATAAGTTTGTACTCGATATCACCCAGTTACAAAAAATGGATTCTGTTTTACATACAGTCCAGGCATTTTGTGTCATCGAGGCGCAGGGTTTCAAAGTTTTTAAGAATACAGTTATCACTATCGGCCGACAGTGAAAATGGTTAATCCACATTAGGACAAAAATATAATTATAATTTGTATGTAATGTGTCTGCATTTATAACAGATGTGTGAGAGTATAAGTGTGTGTGTGTGTGTGTGTGTGTGTGTGTGTGTGTGTGTTTATACGCACATTATTGTTTGATAATTATTCATGATGAATTGGAATTAATACATGTTATCCATTACTGTATTAGTAAGTGTGCAGAGTGAAAGAGTTGAATTTAAATGGTTAAACCATATATTATTTGTATACATTTTTGTTGCCTTTCTTTTTTAATAGCTAGTTTGATTAATTTATTCTATTATTTTTTCTACTATGAATGTTATAAAAGATGAATCATAATTATGTATCCAAGATTGTACCTCTAAAATGTAAATAAGTATTTCCTAAATTACTGTTTATATTATATTTACAGTTGGTTAGTATTAGTACCAATTAGTTCTTGCTATCTTCTTTTTACAGTATGATGTGAATCTATGACTAACAGAGACTGGATACTTGTGGAACATTTAAGTGTGCAAATATGTTTGTTGAGTCAGTTAATTAGCTTAGCGGCATAAAACGCACATTGATTAACCCCTTCTGTACCGCGACGTCTTTTTGTTTACTTAATTCTGGCTATTAGACGATTTTATTCAGTTTACAAAGGGCCTCCAACAATCAACAGGCATCGAACTATCTCACGTAACCATGATTAATTCTACAGATCCTTCTTAAACAGCACAAAATCGTCTAAATATAGCTAGAATAAACTTACAAAGACATCGCCGGTACAGAAGGGGTTAATTAGCAAAATTCATAGACCATCCAAACACACAGTTTTCTATACTTTATTCCCGCGAGGCAATGGTGTAAGCATGAAGGAAATTAGTACCGGTACACTGTAAACATTTTGTGCTTAGATGTAACAAGAATTATACACATTAAAAACGTATCAGTAATTTACGCATTATTGTTTGAACACTTAAGCAATGGAAAAACTTGTTATGTGTACAATTTTTGTTACATTTGAACACACAATTTTTACAGTAGAGATACTACGTAGCTTGGATGGTTATATTTAAATGTTGGAAAAGTTGCGAAATGTTTGTTACTCCTCCTTCCCCTTCCTGTACCACTCAAAGCAGTGCGCTGTACATACCGCTAGTTGGTTGTATATATTTGTACAATTGTCCATGCGACTTCATATTTGTCATTGAAATAAAATTTATTTATTTATGCATACTGACTGTAATTTCAACCGCTTACTCTAATGAATCTAAATATACACAGCATTGTCTCATGAAGAGCTTGAGTAAATGTGTCCCTGGACTGTGCTAGTGTGAAAATAGGAATTTACACAACCGCAGTTGTTATCTACAACTCTGATCTGCTAGCTTTTGATACACTAATTTAATGATACTTCTGTCATGCACTAATCTACCCTCAGTCTAGTTGTAAATATTAGTACAATATAGCCTCACAATGCTGCCAGAAATAAGGTGCAGATCAAAGCTTCTGAACAATATCCTTTGAGTAAATCATACATAAAGTTATGTTTTAAAGACCTTTATTATTGCAGATGTGTACCCCACGATAGTTCTAGGTGCAGAGTCACTGCTATGAAAGACATAGAGAGCCTAGAAGTGCTATCGAGTTGGTAACCCTAATGTCACAAGTTCAAAATCCCAATGTATCAAGGAAGGATATTATTGGGACAGAATTAATGTATGTAATCTTCAGTACCACAAACAATAGCCCACCAACATCCTTCCTGTTTCTAATATATTAGCCCTGCATGAGTATTTCCATATTCAAAGTAGGCAGTGGAAGACAGTTTCTAGTGAGAAAGTCAATAGTTGGCATGAGAGTGTATGTGAGTCCAAGATGATAAGACAATGGTGATGCTGCTTCAGGAAGTCAAACCAGCACCGAGCTTACTGGCAGACATCCAAGGCGCTGCTAGTTTGAGAAGTCGGAGTCACATTGAGCCAGTTGAAAAAAATATTGTCATGGAGAAGAATCCCTCTAGACTTCGATGTGTCCAACAATCGAGTCTACAGGCTAATAAAAGCCTATGTCTGAAGGGAGAGTTGTTGCCTTTTCTTCAATGGCCGATATGGGCAGGCAGACAAACACAAACAGACAGGGACAATCACATAATCTCCAAAATCTTCATTTGAGGGAGATAATAACTCTGATTCCTGTATTTCCTAACTAAATCGAAAATAATCTTTAAAAGATATATACAGTACATACTGTTTATTAAAGCTAAATATCAGCTCCTTGTCCATTTCAACATAACACCAGCCATATATGTCATCCACACATGGACAATATCCAAGGTAAGAGATCAACTTCCAACTTGACTAGGCGATGAAAACATGTTAGCAGACGACTCATTCAAAATCCGCAAGGAAAATCAAATAAAAAAATAGAAAATATAACTTAGATACATGAATGCATGACAGACATGCATGCATGTGTGAGCCTTGGTCACCAAATGGCGGCACTCTTGGCAGCGGAAACAGACGAGGGGAATTCCCAACTTCAACAGAGCAGTTTTGTAGAAGCTCCCGGTTCCATCACTATTTTGCCATCTCTAGGATCCATGTGGTAATGTTGGGAGATTTAACTGCTTCCAAATGCATGACCATATACCCTTATCACACACACTCACAGTCTCACACATACAAACACAGAAAGTTAGAAAAGGTATATGATACAGGAGTTAGAGTAACTCTTCATTACTGTTTAGAGCCCCTTCAGGGTTACTTCCAAGATAGATTGGAAACTGCAATCTAACCTGAATACAATTAAGAAAAACATTATCGTTCTGAAAAGCTAAATACTGCATTCCAGCTTGTATTCAGCAATTCTGCCTCACTAAATTACCTATATTCTCCTCGGAGGTTTATGATGCAGTAGATAATTGCAAGACTTATCATTTACTTCGTTGAGCATCTATTATTTACCTCTCGGTACAAGCACCACTGAGCTATACTAGAATGGAGGGGCTGTCCATCACAACAAAACCCAACGGAAATGAGTTGAACACCAGACTGTTTATGATCCATATCAATTAAATTTTGCAATTGTAAGTTAATTTTCCTACTGTTGCAGTTGTAAATAATAGCATTAGTAATAAATATGCAGTATATGTGCTTAGCATTATAATGTTTTGATTGATTCAATATGGCCACAATCTGTGCGGAGAGATTCAAGATGTAAGAGCAATTTCCTATCCATAAACAAATTAATTACCATACAAATCGATGGAGGCGTGAAGTTCAAGTATTGTTTCTGCCTGTGTGTCTGTTAGCAAAATATACGAGACCGAGTTAATAGATCTTAATGAGACTTAGTCAGTCACTTTATTTGAACCAGAAAGGATCCCAAATTATTTTTCCAAACATTAGATTATGCCCCATGCCCACCACTTCTTAGATCCACTAAATATGACCATGAGAAGATTTTACTCAACACTGAAGGTAGTTCCTGGTTAGTAACTGACTTCACACACAAATTTTGGAGATTATTGGATGACAGCAATGGGGAGTGGGGGTTTTGACCCCCAATATATCAATATGACTCTATCTCCTGTAACATTGCTCTTAATAACATGATTATGGGTGGCTACATCCTCTGCGGTGGCGGGGTCAAAGCTGCCACTATCGCCAGTTACAGTAGATGTGGCTGGGGAAAGTTCCGAGAACTGTTGCCAATTCTAACCATGAGAAGACTCCAACTCCCCTTGAAAGAAAGGGATACGCTTCATTAGAAGCATTAGAAGCACAATGACCTATGGGCCAGAAACGTGGCCAGTCGAAACAGATAAAACCAACAGAATAGAATAGCAAAATGAGAATAGGGAGATGGATGTGTGCGGCCAAATTGCAAAATAGGATATCTAGTAAAGAGTTGAGGGACAATGAGGTATGAAGAATATTAGTCATGAGATATGAGTACAAGCAGACTTGAATCGAAGGTTTGTGCATGCAGGTTGGATTAACTAAACCAGGTGGAAAGATGCAAGTCTGTGAACGTGGAGGGACCTGCACCAAGGGGTAGACCAAGAAAGACGTGGAATCAGACTATGTATATATACAGTATATACACTGTTATCTCAAATTCTAAAATCTGACAAGTGAGGCAGCTGTGAACAGGGCTACCTGGAACGTTGCCATTATTAAAATGCCCCAGAACGAGAAGCCCACCACGGAAGCCACGAGCGAGAACAACAAAGAAACGGGAACAGAAACACTCAAAGGAAAGGCCCACAGAACGAAAGGACCAGTTCAGACAGGCCGAAGCCCGCAGGGCTAAGCAGCTCCAAACCACACCTGCCTATCGCTTCTAACCACTGACCCTTCCCCCACCTCGCGTATCCACTACCTCTCGTGTCCTACACCTCTTACCCGCCAGACTCTACCTACATGATGATGAACATGAATACACCTTAATTTAATACACCCATGCCCTGTCCCTAAGTTAAGATATCAATATCAACATACCCTAAAATACCTTGTCTTGCCAGACTAAGTTTCTGAAGACCAACCGCCCCCATAAATCTATGTATGTTCTTCCATCCGAGAAGTAATATGTTAACCCCTGTCTTGCCAGACTAAGTTTCTGAAGACCAACCGCCCCCATAAATCTATGTATGTTCTTCCATCCGAGAAGTAATATGTTAACCCCCTAAAATACCTTGTCTTGCCAGACTAAGTTTCTGAAGACCAACCGCCCCCATAAATCTATGTATGTTCTTCCATCCGAGAAGTAATATGTTAACCCCCATGTCATAATTGATAAGAAACTATGATACCCACGGGTACACCATTGTATATATAACCATTATTCCTGTAAGGCCTAGACAGAGATAATGACTGAAGATGTTAGCAACCATGCAGTAACTCTAATTCTTACCCCAACCAGAGATTGTATAGATAACCCTCTTTTACTATTGTCTCGACGCATATCTACCACGAAACAATAACGAAGCTACCCCGACGAACTGCCGCTTTCTTTGGTATATTTTTCATAGAAAACGCAGTTCCCAGGGACAACTAGATCAGCAAGAAATCGTGTCGACTAATAGTGTCCATAACCCCTCGTATTGACGAGTAATAGTACACTATGTTTTTCTCTACTTTTATCCACAGTCAAGCACACACCTACAGCTAACCTCATCTTCCCCACAGTCCACATGATTCTATAATTTCCAGACTCATATACCACCACCTATTGCTCATCCCCCGGTAGCGTTTGATTGCCCTACCTTCCCTGTCGGTAACCCCCAGTCTAAGATACCAACTGTAGCCTAATGCCACCCCTACGCCCAGAGACCTTAGGGTCAAACTTCCACGTAGCCCCCCTTAACCCTCTCCCTCTTGTTAACCCCCCACGCTCCTCAACTCCCTCCTAACCTAGCCTCTCCACCATACCCCCTGAATATCCTTAACTTTTCCGTTACTAACATTCTCAAACCTTTTGTATATATACTCCTATCCAGCCTACCTTCCCCCAGTAGGAAGGAACACCATTAGAACTTTACTAACCCTTTGCATGCCATCTATTCCCTCACAACTCATTCACAACCCTGTACCAAATTATCGTCAGTGCGAGGCTAGCCGCCTCGCCAGTGACTAACTTCTATTGCCATACTTCCAGATAAATGTGGCAGAGTTAGCAACCCAGTCTCCACCACATCCAACAAACCATGCAATTAACAACCCAACCAATTAAACCAGCTGATCAAGGCACCTTCGGTTTTGGTATTACGAACACCCACATCTGTCTCATAAACAGAGGGTTATTACAAACACTTGTAATATGGCAAGCCCCCAGCCACAGCCACCCAGACGACCATCACAGAGAGAGGACGCGCACCTACCCCTTTCACCCACCCGAGGAGGGAGACCCCTACCCCTGCGGAGGTATACCTGACCCCTGTTTTGACTTCCGGGTCATTGCCAGGTAGCACAGGAATTCTTCCTATCAATGAACTAACCATGTATGACTAACACCCTTACTAACCTCTATTAACTCACAATAACCCATTAACCTTTCTTGCATACTCCGATAACCAAATTAGCACCTCAGCTATACCATAGAATGAAGACTGAGCCATCTAAGAGAGACGCTCCTATCAAAGATGTCCCAAACCTCCTCGCAAAGTAGATCCAGTCTCTCTCCCCTAAATACTTCCAGTATAGCCAAAATAGTACCTCTTACTAAGGCTCAGTTATATCACATTATGAAGGCTCCATACAGCCATGTGCCACAACAGTAATCACCACCTTACCTAGTTCCCGTATCAATTGAGAGCTCAAATAAGTCCATCAAAACTCGAGATCCCTATTGCCTACAGGGTCCAAAACCGAACCTATAAACCAAGCTCCAGCCCCCAGTAAAATCAGTTGAAAGATAGACACCAACCAGTGGTTGGTCCTTTGAGTTGACCTCTAGCTCTATCATTGTTTCTTCCTGAGAATTGAGTTCCAGAGCCGGTAGACTCCGTGGCAGATTTAGATAGAAGGATCTGTCCACGTAAAAGGAATCTACGTGCACCGTATAACCTTCATACCGACCGGGAAGCTGAGCGATCGACGTGAGATGCGCTTGGCGTTAATTCCGATCCAGATTGACAGGAAGATCCTAATATCTGTGATTCAGGTCTAGAAACCAGAGGGTATATAAGAGTGTAACCAGCAACGATCGCCAAGAGATCCGTCTTGAGAACTTTCTACATATGGACCATCTGGACGGCCGCGGAACCAGTCGTTAGCCCCCAACATCACGGACGCAAGATAACCAGGACCAGACCAATCAAATACTACCCAAGATTCACTCTATCAGTGCTACAGTGTTACAGTGCTATTTAGAGACTCACTTATTAATATTTCTATGAAGTGGCTATATCTTTGCCCCAGTATAATTCATATATAACCATTCCATTAGGAAGTGCTAAGCGTATCAGTGTTTATTAATTAACCCGGCAAACGCTATAGGCCTCACGGAAGGCTTCCTATAGGGAACGCGATAGGCCTCACGGAAGCAAGACCATAAAAAAAACCTTCCAAAAAAAAAAAAGGGCCTATAAAAACAAAGGAATTTGTCTCTAGGTGAGATAATTCCCCTTCAGTACTCATCCATGTAAATCTCACCCACCCCCCTCCCCTCCTTCCCCACCTTATTCCCCCCTCCCTCCCCTCCTCAATTATCACCTATTTTTCCTCTTATTATCATCATTTATCGGTTATTTTTCTCTCCCGCGATATTGTAGCACAAGTGGGTTGCAGAAAAGATCGTTATGTAACACCCAGACACCGGCCCACACCGCCCCGCTCGTCTCAGTTACCTCACAGACAGCGAGAGAGGAGGGTTGCCTGTGGCTCTCTCGCCTGAGATTATGACCGGGTGGCCAATATCTTCGTTTTTCACCACCCAAATGCTTTTCCCACTTATTTTAGCACTCTTGAAGGTTCATATATATACATCATATATGTAAAATAAAAGCATACCGAAAACAAATAATGCTCTATATTGTAAATATAACGAATTCTGTCAGAATCCAAGGCTAGAAATGCACAAATAACTACCCTAGCCCCTAGGTCTATTTCGCGCTTGTCAGGTTAACAGGCGATATTAACTCTCGTAATTACTCATAT
>JBAKBP010036165.1:0-18703 GCA_037953745.1 Lithodes maja
GTAGTTGTATTGCATTGTTCTTCACACACAAACCCAGTCAGTCGGGGAAATCTATATCTAAACGATTATTGAAATCGTGAACCGTACAACTTCGACAAAATAGATAGATTGCTAGGATAAGGGAATACTTCAGGCTCCAGTGTAATTTCCTATCTAACTATCTATCTATCTATGTATCTATCTATCTGTCAATCAATCTATCTATCTATATACTCAGGCACATACCCCCTTAGTTTTCAATATATATAAATAAGTCAGTATAGATATTATATAAAAGTACATTGAAATAGGTAGAAACTTATACAAATACAAGATAGCAAGAACTAAATTAAACTAAGGAGCAAGGAAGGAAACTTCAAGAGGATATTCTTAGCATATTATAAACATCTACAAGCATATATGAGATAAATCAGTAAAGATATATCAGTTAATATAATTATTATGTTCCTTCCAACAACCAACTATACTCCTAAAATCGATTAATGAAATTTACAAACACATGTGGCAGTCCGTGGATTCGAATCCAGGAATCTCTAAAATAGAGATATAGGCCTATTAACACAAATGGTAAATTCAAGTAGAGGATGTGAAAACAAACACGCATACAAAATTACAAAAAGGACAAAGAGGGGAAAGAGAGAGGTGCGAAAGCAAGCCATGTCATAGTTTAATATTAACAATAGGTCTACATAATTATATATAATACATAAAACATTCAAACGTTCAGTAAATTATGAAGTAAGCATAAACCATTAATTTGAAGTATACAAGTGACTGGAGTTCTGGAAAAGGGGTTCCAGTCCTGACGCTATTCTTGACTTACAGTGTTCTGGCTTAATAATTCAGAAGGGTTGACAGACCCTGAAGTCCTATTGTAACTAACTATTTTAACTAGAAGTATAATAAAACGCATGCACAGAAGTAGAGGCCGCACATAAATTAGAATGCAGAACAATACATAACACATTCAAGCTTTCAGTAAATTATGAAGTAAATATAAACCATTAATTAGAAGTATAATATAAAGTATGCAAAGCAGTACAGGCTACACATACAATACAATAAAGAGCAAGAGGAGGAGTGGGAGAGGGAAGAAAACAAACCATAACTCATAAGATATAAAAGCAGGACGCTGAGGGGGGAGTAAGAAATGAAATATATGGAGAGAGAGAGAGAGAGAGAGAGAGAGAGAGAGAGAGAGAGAGAGAGAGAGAGAGAGAGAGAGAGACATGATATACACAGACTGCACATAGCTTGCTGTCCCGACTCGGCAGTCTGGACTTGATTCTAACATATAATTTGCTACTAAGTGGAAGGTGAAGACATAAAAGCGGGAGAGATAGATAGATAGATGGATAAATATATAGATAGTTAGATAGATGTTATGCTGGGTTGTAATCCAACTCGCTTCAGTATTGTATCTTTATCAATCCGGGTTTCGGATATTTAGATTTGGAATATGCTCGACAGGAGCGCATCTAACTTCATGAATATGATAAGTATTTACTTAATCGGGCAATCAACAACACAATAAACACACAGTATAGATTACACTCATATTTATTCAATGGACATAAGTACAGAACATGGGGTATTAACTTCACTACTATTTAGAGTAGGAATTTAATATTCAATGTGACTTGAGAGAGTTGAATATGCTTTACTCCCTTGTGAAATATAGTTTGTTACATACACAATAATTGAAGAGAGAAAATACCCGATGATGGAGAATACATATCCACACCAATAATCATTGACAACAATACATATGCGAGCGCGATGTAAAATCGGGGAATAAAGATAATATGAACTTGATTATATTCTAAAGGGAAAGATAGTTTAAATCTGAATATAACTATAGAAAAGTTATTGCGAATAATCTCTCACACGAGACACACAAAATAATATTCGATCGTTGATGAGGTCAAATTACACAGAGTAAGGAAATCAGATTCACAGTAAATATAGTGACTGAGTTGGAATATAATAAATATAATTTAGAATAAATTGGAATAAATTAACCAACTACTTAACAAACACAGACCGGAGTAGCGCTGTATTATAACTTTTAAAAGGAGCTATAATGAATAGAAATACAAAACAAAGTTGTACTTATTAATACCACTTATGATGGCATAAAAGGAGTTTTGAATAAATTAACAAATTCCTGAAAGAACGCAGAACGTAGTAGCGTTGTATTATAACGTCAATAACTGTTACAATGAATACATTACTGAACGAAGCAATAATATAATAAACAGCCAAATATTAGGCGGAATAGATAAAGGAATGTAAAATTTGAATCCCTAGATCGGTGGTGAAAGAATTACATGACCCGAGTAACGTATATCATTAGATAATTCACAAGAACTAATATAAATTAGATATCTTGAATATAGATTCATTCTAACTCAACGGATGGGTTCTTTACTTACAAGGGGGGCGAAATAGTACTATAAGCATTCTCTGACAATAATTATACGGATAATATGATCCTGAATTTGGGCGTAGGTTTTAGGTATATTGAATTTAGCACTCAACGAGCGGCATAGGCGGTATATTTGACCGTGCCGCCCAGCGGGGGTTTTCTACCATAAATGGGGTTGTTTCCGTGCTCTTTATCATGCATAAACAAGAGCCAGAGCGTAATACAAGTATGTATCCCTGAAAAGGCGTAAATTGAGCTTTCCAATGACACCCGAACCATCCTTCTACGATCACTGGTTGTCTTGCAACGATCGTGCAACCGAAGGGCAAAATCGCTAAAATACGGTCATTTTGTTACATAATTACGTGTGTAACGAGTGAGAGAGGGTGGAGTAGAGTGGAGTAAATGTCAGTGGGCCCACGACGGTCATGGCGAGCGGTCATGAGGTAACCTATGCTTCTCCCACCGCTCGGCTCTCTCTCAGAGCCAATATTAGAACATAAGAACATAAGAAAATGGGAGTCTGCAGAAAGCCAATTGGCCTAAGCAAGGCAGATCCCTGTCCCACACAACCCCAATTAAATTACAAAGCCCAATAATAGGCTCATCACTCTAATACCCTGAGGATCATCTTACCAAAACGGTTAGAGATTAATGCAGGATTATGGGGGTCTGCAGAGCGCTGATTGGCCCAACCCGGCTGATCCCCCTTCACACCTAACCCTTCTCGTCCATATGCTTATCCAATTTTATCTTAAAGCTCCCTACCGTTTTAGATCCCACTATAGCACTTGGTAGTCCATTCCACCCATCTACAACTCTGTTACCAAACCAATATTTGCCTATATCTTTTCAGAAACGAAATTTATCTAATTTGAAACCATTGGTACGAGTTCTTTCGATATCACTGAGCTTTAGTACATTTGTCATGTCCCCTTTGTTAATCCCACTAACCCACTTGAACACCTCTATCATATCCCCTCTAACTCTGCGTCTCTCTAACGAATGTAAACCTAATTTCTTCAACCTTTCTTCATACGGAAGATTTCTAATATTATGGATCTTTTTTGTCATTCTACACTGTACTCTCTCCAATGAATCTATGTCCATTCTGTAATAAGGACACCAAAATTGGACAGCATAATCCATATGGGGTCTCACTAATGACAAGTAAAGTTTTAAGATAACATAAGCAGTTCTGTTACTCACACTCCTAGAGATGAACCCGAGAATCCTGTTTGCCTTATTACGAACGCTTATACACTGTTGTCTAGGCTTCAAATCATTGCTAACAAACACACCTAGATCTTTCTCGCAGTCTGAATTTTCTAATTCTAAATTAGCTAGTTTATATTTAAAATTTGTTTGCATCTTCCCTATCTTTAATACCTTGCATTTGTCAATGTTAAACTTCATCTGCCAATTTACTGACCATTGATGTAAGGTATTTAGATCCCTTTGGAGGCACTCTATATCGCTATCTGAATCAATTGATCTCCCCATTTTAGTATCGTCTGCGAATTTACTTATCCTACTAGTTATATCTAAATCTAGGTCATTTATGTATATAAGAAACAACAGGGGACCTAATACAGATCCCTGGGGGACACCACTTTTGACTGCTCCCCACTCTGACTTGGTACCATTTATGCTGACTCTCTGTTTCCTACCAATTAGCCATGACCTAATCCATCCCAACAGCGATCCTCCTATTCCATGTGCCTCAACCTTTCTCATCAATCTCTCATGAGGGACTCTGTCGAAAGCTTTACTGAAATCTAAATAAATAATATCATATGACTTGTCACTATCTACTGCTTCATATACCTCTGAGAAATAGCTAAGCAAATTAGTAAGGCAAGAACGTCCCTGAGTGAATCCATGCTGAGAAGAATTTATTAAGTTAAATTTTACTAAGTGGTTTCTAATTTTCCTGCCAATAATAGACTCTAGCAACTTTCCTATGATTGATGTGAGATTAATAGGACGGTAATTGGATGCTATCGATTTATCACCTTTTTTGAAGATCGGAACTACATTTGCAAGCTTCCAAGCTTCTGGAACTAAACCTGTTTATAATGACTTGTTAAATAAAAATGCTTATGGGCTACTTAACTCATCTCCGCATTCTTTTAATACTCTAGCATATACCTCGTCAGGACCAGGCGATTTTTGAGGTTTCAGTCTGTCAATTTCCTTAAGCACATCATTTCCACTTATACTAACAGTACTTAACATATTTCCTATACTATCACTATATACGATATTGACTTCTGGAATCTGTGCCAAATTTTCAAAGAAACTGACTATTTAATGTACTGCACATTTCTAAATAATTTTCTGTTATTTCTCCTATTGAAGTTTTTAGGGGGCCTATTACATCTCTAACTTTAGATTTATATAGTTGGTAAAAAGCTTTAGGGTTATTTTTTGAGTCACTGGCTATCCTTATTTCATAATATCTTTTTGCTTTCCTGATTTCCTTTTTGACCTGTCTTGATAGAGTCTGATAGTATATATGTAGATGATTTTCGCCTTTCTTTATTTTTCTATATATTCCTTTCTTTTTTCCTATAAGATCTATTAGCTTATTAGTCATCCATTTTGGTTGGTTCTGCGTCGATCTAAATCTTCTTTTAGGGATATATTTATTTTGAGCATTGTGGAGTGAAGCAATAAACTGGTTATATGTCGGTGGCAAGTTTAACTCTGGCATATCCTGACTTAATTGCTTAACAATAGGGTCCACCCTTAAGTCTCTTCTTAGCCCACCATAATCGTCTTTTCTGAAATCTGGGATAAGTGTCGTATTCTCTTTAGCATTCCCTGTCCATTGTATATTAAAATAAATAGATTTATGATCGCTATTTCCTAGGTGGTCACCAATCTCTACATTTATCATATGTTGATTGTTACTGAAAACTAAATCAAGAATATTAATACCTCTAGTCGGTGTATCTATGAATTGAAATAAAAAAACTATCTTGTACTACCTCAATAAACTCTACTGAATCGGAGTCGCCTATTTGGTGCTGCCAATCAATGTTCGGAAAATTAAAATCCCCCATAATGCACACATTAATAAACCTTGATGCTATTTTAATTTCCTCCCATAACGATGTTCCGCCATTTCTACTCATATTAGGCGGTCTATATATAACTCCAATAACTATGGTCTCACTACCTTCGTTAACCTCTACCCAAACACTTTCATTATCATTATTTAGTCTAATACCTGATTTAATACAGCTTTGTAATGTACTCCTGACAAACACTGCTATACCGCCACCCCTCCTACTTGTTCGGTCATATTTAAACAAACTATATCCTGGAGTATCAAATTCTGCTAAAAAATGCCTAGATTCTGTATTAATCCACGTTTCAGTTAGCGCTATTATGTCTATATTTTCTGTGCTAACGAGTGCTCTAAGTTCGTTCATTTTGTTACATAAACTCCTACAATTTGTATAATATACCCTCAACCTATTACTTTTATTTGCAACTAATTTTCTATTGTGTTTAGCTAACTTATTATTTCCTGTTGAACTACTCACAGACTTAAGATGGCGGGAGGGATGAAGGGTGCGGGCGTAGCCCTCTCTCTATGTATCATCCTTCTCAACATCCAGAGGGGCTGTGCTGATATACAGGTGCAGAGGGGACCGGTAGTGTACCAGGTCAACACTAAACAAGTATTGAGGGACCTCGTCACACAGAAATCACACACGAGTGAAATTTCTGTCACCATTCCTGCCTGGTCTATTTCATATATCGGGAAGACGCCGCGGCTGGGCAAATACTCTGGCACAACCTCGCTACAACACCTATTGTGCTACACTCTAATTAGCTGCGGAGATGTAGAGACCAACCCCGGCCCTAGTTCAACGTTGAAGAAACCTCACCACCAAACAAGTAAGGCAGACACCGACATTTCAACAGTCCCTAGCAGTAAAATTCGTGATAACAAACTGGGCCAGCAGGCACCCAAGTCTCCCGTCACGCTCCAACTCACAACCAAGACCGCAGGGCAACCGCCAGCACAGTGCCAACATTCTACCTACTCAACATTAATAATAATAATAATAATAATAATAATATTTATTCAGTTAGCAATTTACAGAGTTGGTACCACATAGTTTGTTACAAATATGACATGTACCAGCCTTGCATAATTCCAACTAAGGATAGCCCAATAAGGCCGTTAGGCGTATTTCCATTGGGGTCCTTGTGGGATTAGGTTAGCTGGGGAAAAAAGGGGAGGATAAAGAAATGGATACTTTAGAAAAAGTATTTCTAGGGGGTTATTTTAAGATACCTTTCATCCTATAGTAAATATCAGTAATCCGTAATCAGTAATCATTTCAGTTTGGTTTGTCTATCTCTTATGTCGCATTTAGTAGTAGACATAAGCTTGGTGCTCCCTTCTCGCAGCTGTCCGGTTCAGGTGTTCCTTCAGGCTACGTCTGAAGGAATACAGTGTTCTCTTTTCACGGACTGACTGGGGTAGGTCGTTCCAGTCTTTGATGGCGGTGAAGAAGAATGTTTGCTTACCCTGTCCTTGGATTCTCGGGACCTTAAAATTAAACATCCTGTTTCTTGTATTATGTCCACTCCTCTCATTTGCTTTAACAAAATCATTCTTTAGGTACTCTGGAGCTCTGTCATAGAAAATTTTGAAGGCATTAGTGAGCCTGATTTGTTTGGCCCTGTCAGCGACATTGAGCATACCTAGTGACTGAAGTTGTTCCTGGCCAACATGTGATCTGGGTCCTAGGTTCAGCATGAACCTAACCATTTTATTTTGAGTGACCTGAAGTTTGTGCTGTGCTGATTTAGATGATGCAGAGTACCAGGATGACATAGAATAGTCAAAATGACATTGAACAAGCGCTTGGCAGAGGGTCTTTTTGGTCGCCGCGGGCAAGCATCCCACCTGTCTATACAGGTATTTTATACGTGCTCTACACTTACTCAGGATAGATTCCAAAATTGTTTCACCTGACAAACTCGCGTCCAGTTTTAGTCCGAGATATTTAACTTGTGACACTGTTGTTATAGGAATATCATTACAGTTGACCGAGAAGCCCACAATGTCTTTCAGTTTGCGTTTTGTTCCACATAAGATGGCTTCCGTCTTGCCCAGGTGAAGAGATAGTCTATTGTCCACTAGCCATTCACTACATGCTTCTAGTTCTTTGGAAAGTGAAGCGGCAATACTTATTGGGTCTTTTCCTGAAACCAGGAGCACGCTGTCGTCTGCATACAGTAATAATTTACATGAGACGCTCAGTTCCATGTCGTTCACATAACAGAGAAAGAGTAAGGGACCAAGGATGCTTCCCTGCGGGACCCCACAGTTAATTGGCATAGGATCAGATATATTATCATCAATTTTGACTCTTTGGGTTCTACCACTAAGATAAGATTTAAACCAGTTCACAGATCCTATGCCCATTGCTTGTAGTTTATTACATAGGATATCATGGTCTACTGTGTCAAACGCTTTTTGTAGATCAAGAAGAACCATACCGGTGTAGTTACCTTTAGACATTTCTTTACGAATGTGATCCGTTAAGTGGATGAGACAGGAGTCTGTCGAGTACATGCATCTGAAACCTGATTGAAACTTATAGAATAGATCATTTTGTTTGAGGTAGTGTTCAATTTGGGTGTATACCGCTCTTTCAAGGATTTTAGATACAATACATAATATGCTAACTGGTCTGTAGTTACCAACTTCTAGTTTATTTCCTTTCTTGAATAGAGGGGTTACAATAGCTTCCTTCAGTTCAGCAGGTACAGTGTTGGTGTTAATTGACAAGTTGATGATGTGAGTTAGGGGGCCTGCTATACCAATGGCTCCATCTCGTAGAAATTTGGCAGGAATTTTGTCTGGTCCTGTGCTTTTATGTACATTTAGGTTAGACAGCTCGTCAAAAGTGTATTTTGGTGTAACATTTTGCAATCCAAATGTGTTTGGGTGTATGTCTTTATCTCTGTAGAAATTTCGAAAGGTGGCCGTTGTTGTCGTGTATTTATTGAGAGGTTGAGGTAGGTTCTGTGCAAGTGTGTTTGCTATGGAGGTGAAGAAGGAGTTGAAGTAGGTTGAAATTTGTCGTTTATCGTGGCAAATCTGATCATTAATGGTGAGAGCAATATTAGTGTTAGACGAATCCCTTGTCTTGTTGCTGTAGCCTGTTGTTTTTAGGTGCCTCCATAGTTTCTTTGGGTTATTCTGATATTCCTCTGCCTTATTGTGAAAATAATTAGTTTTCGCTGATTTTATTTTCCTACTTAGTTTATTCCTGGCCCTGTTGAACTCATGTTTCAGACCTTGATCCTGTCTATGTTTCGCTAGCCTTTTTAACAGATTGTCTCTGTGTTCCAGATGGTGTAGTATGTCATTGTTGATCCATGGGTCTGACCTTGCTTTAATTCGTATGTCTTTCAGAGGAGCTATTTCGTCTAGAATGTTTGTGATGATGGTTCTGAAGCCAACCCATGCGTCATTAACGTTTGTACTTCCAAACACTGGAGACCAGTCTGTATTCCATAAAATGTCCAGAAATGTTTCTTTATTGTAGTTTCTGAGTGACCTTGTTTTGATAATCTTGTGATTCTCTAGGGTAATTTTTGTGGTTTTTCGTGTGCAATATGTGACGAAGTGATCACTTATCCCAGTCTGTATAACCCCTGATTGGGATATTTTGTCCTCTCTGTTACAGTTTATGTGGTCTATTATTGTGGCAGTGTTCTCAGAGATACGTGTGGGGGTTGTGATGAGTTGTTTATGATTGTGCATTGTCAGTATATGCCTATATTCTCGTACAAGCCTATCATTTCGTTGTTTGTAACACAGGTTAAAATCCCCTAGTATGATGGATTCATTCCGAGGGTCTAGCGATGACAACGTTCGTTCAAATTTGGTCAAGAATTGTGTGTCGTCTGGTGGCCTATAGCATACCCCAATTGTGATGGGTCTTGTCCTCGGCAGGCGTAGATCGATCCACAGAGCTTCGTGATTTTCTACATGGAGGTCGGTCCTGGTTGTGTGTGTGAGGTTGTTTTTTACATACAGACATACTCCTCCCCCATGCCTATTGCGATCATTCCTAACCATATTGAAACCTTGAATGTTTATTTCACCATCGTTTATACTTGAATCCAGCCAGGTTTCTGTGATTGCAATTATTGAAGCTTTGGCCTTATTAGCTAACAAGTTTAATTCTGACAATTTATGGTACATTGATCTGGCGTTAATGTGGATAAGATGGAGCCCTTTGTTGGTGAACACTCTGTATTCATCTTTGATTTTGAATGTGTCCTGGCTGGATTCTGAGTTGTTAATACTAATTGGTTCTACCACAGATATCGGTGACCCAAGTAACACACATGCAACCAGAACACCCAAACAAGCAGGAAGCTCTAGCAAACACATCGACAATGAAATAACAGCAACAACGGCCAAGAACAAGGACATAAACAACAAATACAGGTAGGGGTGGGAGGGGGGCAAGGGGGAGCCACAACATGTCCTCATCTCACGCGCTCACACACCATCAGCCGCTCACGGCGCACAGCTGATCACCACACCGCCAGACGTACGATGAACAGTAACAAGAAAATATGTATAGTGTGCGATATTGGATTCAACAAAAGGAGTACAACGTCACAATGTAGTAGTTGTAATGAAACAGTACACGATCGATGTACTTACGTTACTAGCAGAAAAGAAGTGGAATGCGATAAATGTAGGGAAATAACTATTAAGGGTCCTAAAATCATTTGTGAAATATGTGAATCACTCATAACAAGAAAACAAAGGATCATAAACTGTGTTAAGTGTAAAACTGTAGCTCACATGAAGTGCATCTCTAAGAAGACCAACAGTGAAGAACGGGAATTCCTATGCAACATATGTGCCTTGCATTCATTACCGAATATTAATGTAAATGAACCAATTAGTATTAACAACTCAGAATCCAGCCAGGACACATTCAAAATCAAAGATGAATACAGAGTGTTCACCAACAAAGGGCTCCATCTTATCCACATTAACGCCAGATCAATGTACCATAAATTGTCAGAATTAAACTTGTTAGCTAATAAGGCCAAAGCTTCAATAATTGCAATCACAGAAACCTGGCTGGATTCAAGTATAAACGATGGTGAAATAAACATTCAAGGTTTCAATATGGTTAGGAATGATCGCAATAGGCATGGGGGAGGAGTATGTCTGTATGTAAAAAACAACCTCACACACACAACCAGGACCGACCTCCATGTAGAAAATCACGAAGCTCTGTGGATCGATCTACACCTGCCGAGGACAAGACCCATCACAATTGGGGTATGCTATAGGCCACCAGACGACACACAATTCTTGACCAAATTTGAACGAACGTTGTCATCGCTAGACCCTCGGAATGAATCCATCATACTAGGGGATTTTAACCTGTGTTACAAACAACGAAATGATAGGCTTGTACGAGAATATAGGCATATACTGACAATGCACAATCACAAACAACTCATCACAACCCCCACACGTATCTCTGAGAACACTGTCACAATAATAGACCACATAAACTGTAACAAAGAGGACAAAATATCCCAATCAGGGGTTATACAGACTGGGATAAGTGATCACTTCGTCACATATTGCACACGAAAAACCACAAAAATTACCCTAGAGAATCAAAAGATTATCAAAACAAGGTCACTCAGAAACTACAATATAGAAACATTTCTGGACATTTTATGGAATACAGACTGGTCTCCAGTGTTTGGAAGTACAAACGTTAATGACGCATGGGTTGGCTTCAGAACCATCATCACAAACATTCTAGACGAAATAGCTTCTCTGAAAGACATACGAATTAAAGCAAGGTCAGACCCATGGATCAACAATGACATACTACACCATCTGGAACACAGAGACAATCTGTTAAAAAGGCTAGCGAAACATAAACAGGATCAAGGTCTGAAACATGAATTCAACAGGGCCAGGAATAAACTAAGTAGGAAAATAAAATCAGCGAAAACTAATTATTTTCACAATAAGGCAGAGGAATATCAGAATAACCCAAAGAAACTATGGAGGCACCTAAAAACAACAGGCTACAGCAACAAGACAAGGGATTCGTCTAGCACTAATATTGCTCTCACCATTAATGATCAGATTTGCCACGATAAACGACAAATTTCAACCTACTTCAACTCCTTCTTCACCTCCATAGCAAACACACTTGCACAGAACCTACCTCAACCTCTCAATAAATACACGACAACAACGGCCACCTTTCGAAATTTCTACAGAGATAAAGACATACACCCAAACACATTTGGATTGCAAAATGTTACACCAAAATACACTTTTGACGAGCTGTCTAACCTAAATGTACATAAAAGCACAGGACCAGACACAATTCCTGCCAAATTTCTACGAGATGGAGCCATTGGTATAGCAGGCCCCCTAACCTACATCATCAACTTGTCAATTAACGCCAACACTGTACCTGCTGAACTGAAGGAAGCTATTGTAACCCCTCTATTCAAGAAAGGAAATAAACTAGAAGTTGGTAACTACAGACCAGTTAGCATATTATGTATTGTATCTAAAATCCTTGAAAGAGCGGTATACACCCAAATTGAACACTACCTCAAACAAAATGATCTATTCTATAAGTTTCAATCAGGTTTCAGATGCATGTACTCGACAGACTCCTGTCTCATCCACTTAACGGATCACATTCGTAAAGAAATGTCTAAAGGTAACTACACCGGTATGGTTCTTCTTGATCTACAAAAAGCGTTTGACACAGTAGACCATGATATCCTATGTAATAAACTACAAGAAATGGGCATAGGATCTGTGAACTGGTTTAAATCTTATCTTAGTGGTAGAAGCCAAAGAGTCAAAATTGACGATAATATATCTGATCCTATGCCAATTAACTGTGGGGTCCCGCAGGGAAGCATCCTTGGTCCCTTACTCTTTCTCTGTTATGTGAATGACATGGAACTGAGCGTCTCATGTAAATTATTACTGTATGCAGACGACAGCGTGCTCCTGGTTTCAGGAAAAGACCCAATAAGTATTGCCGCTTCACTTTCCAAAGAACTAGAATCATGTAGTGAATGGCTAGTGGACAATAGACTATCTCTTCACCTGGGCAAGACGGAAGCCATCTTATGTGGAACAAAACGCAAACTGAAAGACATTGTGGGCTTCTCGTTCAACTGTAATGATATTCCTATAACAACAGTGTCACAAGTTAAATATCTCGGACTAAAACTGGACGCGAGTTTGTCAGGTGAAACAATTTTGGAATCTATCCTGAGTAAGTGTAGAGCACGTATAAAATACCTGTATAGACAGGTGGGATGCTTGCCCGCGGCGACCAAAAAGACCCTCTGCCAAGCGCTTGTTCAATGTCATTTTGACTATTCTGTCATCATCTAAATCAACACAGCACAAACTTCAGGTCACTCAAAATAAAATGGTTAGGTTCATGCTGAACTTAGGACCCAGATCACATGTTGGCCAGGAACAACTTCAGTCACTAGGTATGCTCAATGTCGCTGACAGGGCCAAACAAATCAGGCTCACTAATGCCTTCAAAATTTTCTATGACAGAACTCCAGAGTACCTAAAGAATGATTTTGTTAAAGCAAATGAGAGGAGTGGACATAATACAAGAAACAGGATGTTTAATTTTAAGGTCCCGAGAATCCAAGGACAGGGTAAGCAAACATTCTTCTTCACCGCCATCAAAGACTGGAACGACCTACCCCAGTCAGTCCGTGAAAAGAGAACACTGTATTCCTTCAGACGTAGCCTGAAGGAACACCTGAACCGGACAGCTGCGAGAAGGGAGCACCAAGCTTATGTCTACTACTAAATGCGACATAAGAGATAGACAAACCAAACTGAAATGATTACTGATTACGGATTACTGATATTTACTATAGGATGTAAGGTATCTTAAAATAACCCCCTAGAAATACTTTCTCTAAAGTATCTATTTCTTTATCCTACCCATTTTCCCAGCTCACCTAATCCCACAAGGACCCCAATGGAAATACGCCTAACGGCCTTATTGGGCTATCCTTAGTTGGAATTATGCAAGGCTGGTACATGTCATATTTGTAACAAACTATGAGGTACCAAGTCTGTAAATTGCTAACTGAATAAATATTATTATTATTATTATTATTACTAGCTCTAGACGGAAATTCTACTCTATCAGTATTCTCATCTTTACTATCAGTTACATGTGTAGTGTTTTCGATACTACTATTACACATCACTATATCCGCACTATCTTGACTGATTATTTCTATTTTACTCACTGGTTTGTCACTTGAAGTACCTGCTCCATATGGAGACAGTATTTTACTTACACACCCAGGTTTTTTAACGAAACCCCACAACAATCTTGTCCAGTGAGCTGGCTAAGGTCGAAACTCCTAGTCGAGAAAGATGTACTCCATCCTGGGCATACAGTTCATCCTGACCATAGAAGTGGGTCCAGTTATCTAGGAATGGTATTGACTTTGCCTTGCAATACTTCTCCAGCCGGCTATTTACACCAATAGCCCTGGAGGACCATTCCTGCCGTACCCCTCTTCTTGGCAGGATACTGTTTACCACAGGAAATCCACCCTTCTCCTTGATCCTCTCCAGCATTTCCTGGTACTTGGTCAGCAACTCCTCAGTCCTGCATCTCCATATGTCATTGGACCCCGCGTTGATGAAGATGATGGGGTCCTCCCCACCCACTTCTAGGACACCATCCATCTTCTCTGCCACCCTCCCGACTCCGGCTCCAGGTAGGCAGACAATTTTACTAACATGAGTGGTAGTAGCCCCATCAAGGTACCTAACCATTGAATCACCGACAATGAACTTAGTTTTTTTCCGTTGTCGGCGTGTAGCAGGAGTTGTAGCAGCAGTTGTTGCAGCAACAGCAGCAGACTCCCCCCCCCCCCCCCTCCCTCTCACTGCCTCGATGATCGCCACTTCCTCACCATCACTCTCATCAGCCAAGGTGCTGAAGTTGTTGTGAGTCTTGAGTGGCTGCCTTTTCAGCTTGCAGGCCATTGCACTAGTTGACACCACTTTCCAAGGGGCTTCACGATCCCTGGGAACACTTCCGGTAGCCTCACACTTCTTCCCCGCCATAGCTAGTCTCAAGGCCAAATTTTCATCTTTGAGACACTGAATCTCCTGCTCCACACTTTCCAGTCTCTCTTGCAAAGCGAGACAAAGCTGGAGAGTATGCGAGGAGACAGCAGACTCATCAACAACAGCCATCACTAAGAAAGTTCACTAGGACCTCACTAAGGGTAAACTAGGTACACTAGCGGTCACTGGGGATGTCCGCACTGGTCAAGAGTCAGAGGGCAACTGATGATATTGCGCCAAAATTGCACACAGACTTTAGTCGGGCCCCGCCACATTGTCCAGCTTTTTAGATACGGACTTAAGTCGGGCCCCGATAGACAAGGGTTAAGAAGGAAAATAGCTCACGTTATACACTTCACTTCGACTTGAATACACAAAGAAAACTAACACGTACGGATAAAATCTGAGAGAATACACTAAGTAACATGTGTAAAAATGACTATGAAACGTACATACAATTTATAATCTGAAGGTTTAAATACAAATTATCTTGACAATATCTCGTACTTATAGAATCACTGTACGGATCAAAGTTACATAAATCTTACACGGATATGAAGTTGACAAGATAGATCTTAGGCACAGATCTATAAATAAGTTAAATAGAATACTCGCATATTTTATCTTATCTTCACAATAATACCCACAACTTATAATACGCAGAGACACTTAGGGTACGGGGTAGAGGAGAGGTCATAGCCATGAACGAGAATCTGGACGACGTAGGACTCGTAGTTCTTCTGCGGGCTGGACGTCAGGAGGAACTGCCTCTCTCACGAACACAGGGGAAGTTGGTTCCTGGCTCCTCTACACACTCTCGTTCGCTTCCCACCTTAGACTCTACTACAGGGAATGTCTCGTCCTATACCTGAGTCTCAACACAAGTTCTACCCACAATCAGCTAATTAACTCGTGGAAGGTAGTACTCCTATTTGCCTACCTTCCCTCAATTTTAGTCAGACTATATTCGGGTTATATATAGAACTCAATTTGGTCTGTTTCAATATAGTAGGGACATGTTGATATTATTATTTTCGTTATTGTGAAGGCAATTCTTATTCTAAAAATATACTTAAGCTATTAATAAAAACACAAGGAGATTCTCTATCTCTCAATATTACCCTCTATATTTTAAAAGGGTTGTATAGGTGCATGATAAATGTTTTTTCTGTTAATCACTATATCTGGCTTTTTCTAGTTTGAAGGCCATACCTTTGTCTCTGATCACTTTGTTTATACTATTTTCAGTCTTACCGTGAGGTACTGTAGAGGTGGTTCTGGGGTTCCCATCGGTGAAGATATTGCACTGGGTCTTGGTGAGGAATTTGAAAAAAAATATTCCTCATTGTATTGCAAATCTGGCTGGAGCTGGGTATTTGCCTTAGTTGTTTATCTCCGGCCCTGCCATTGGTTGAGCAGGTATGCTTGTGATTGGCCCGGACTCGAACTTCTTTTGCCGGCAGACTGTCCTATACTCGCAGGGATTAGAGCATGGGTAGGCCTGGTTAAATAGGTAGACTGGTCTATTTTGGCAGGTGTTAAAGCATGGGAAACTGGTAGTGTTGTATCTTCTCCCTCCCTTTCCTGATATCGTCCTCTCCTTGTCTTCCTGGTCTTCTTTACGGCAGCTATTCTGGCTCTGGTAGGCTACTCTTTTTCCTGCATTGTCAGGGTGTCTACCGGGATTGCTTTGCCCCTGGTTTGCAACCCCGTCATCTCAATAGATAAATAGTGTGACGCATGTCGAGTATGAGCATGCTGTACAGAACGCCCAGTCAGGCCCCACCCTCGCTAGGATCGTCAGGGCAGGAACTTTGGCTGTAGTCTGTGTAGAGTTTCCTAACTCAGTTTATGTGAACCGTTGTACTATAAGTATTATCATTATGTATTTTGTTTTCTTCTAAGTCAACGAGTTCTATTTTATATCATTAGATATAAGTATTGTGTGTGGGACTTGTATGTAATGATGAGAGGAGGGATATTACGTGGCGTGGGGTCGGTGAGTGCGCCACGCGGGCCGGTAGGCCTAATTCCCTCCTCCCTTCCTCCCTTTCAGCGCGTGGGAAGTTCTTTGTCAATCCCAGATTGAGAGAATATGACGTCATGATTGCCAGTGGGCGGTCCTTAAGTAGTTTGAGATATGCCGCTAGAGGGCCGAGTATAAAAAGAGAGGTTTTTGCCACCATGCTTCAGAATTCATCAGGCAAAGCGACTTCTCATATCCCTTGCAACTATCCATATTCTTCCGACTGATGTGAACTTTCTCTACTCTCTGAACAGCCTATCTTCTTCCCTTCTCGACCCTTTATAACCTCAATGACCCCTTTGGTGCAGATTTAGTCAGCCAAAGTATTATCGCTTGAGTTCTCACGAGATAAGTGCCTGTTAGATAGCCTATTTTGGAAGGGTTAACTAGAATAGGATTGATTGATGTTTGTTGCACTCGTATATGTATTTCCCTGGGTACTATTATTCATGTTCCTGTTTTCTGCTGGTTTAGGTAATGCTAGACTGGGATAGGGTTCCTCGAGTTGTGATTTCCTATGAGTGCTAGGTTGGTTGAACCAGCACAATTGCAACGGAGACGTGGGAAGCCTAGGGGGTCTTTTTGATTGTGTACCGTGGGAGTTTAGCACTGTGTTGCGAGTGAGGGCTTTTGCCTGTGCCACCCAACACTGTGCTATCTCATTTGCTTGACTTTGAGAGGATCGCCAGGAGAGAACCAGATACTAGTGATCTGGATCTCTCAAGAGAGCATCCCGTCAATTACCGTAATTTGGCCGCACAGTCTTAAGGACCTCGCTAGGCTACGAGCCGCTTGCTCAGCCATTGTCTCTTAACCTTAGATATCCCAGCTAGACTTTGCTCGACCAGCAGATACAGCATAGTATTGAAGCTTCTCCTTATGTATATTATTGTTTAAGCACTATTGATTTCATGTGTGGCACGCTTAGCTACTTCAGAGATTAGTGGCCCACGAGCACAATCTTAGTAGGCTATTGCTAGTGCATTGTCGGAGTACTTCTTCTTAATGTTTGCCATATCCTATTGCTTATTCTTATAATTCTTCTTATGTCAATTTAAAGCCTTTAATTACCAGTGAGTTATTCATTAAATTGCTGTTCAAAATCCGATACTTACTTCTTATGAGTATTCGAGAAGCATCTAACTTATCAGAAGATTCCTTGCTTGATGCTCGAGGACTATTGTTTAACGTAACGTAATAGTGCCGATCCGAAGTAGAGGGTGGAGGACTTCTTAAGTTCTTAGTTCAAGGGTGGATTACTTCGGCTTCGGCCAACACTATTCTTTAGTGTTGTAGTACTTTCTTCTTTGTTTGATTGTTGACCAGACTAGATAACTCCCGTCTTGCTATTAGTCTGTTGTGTGAAACGCTAGTACCGAGTTCTTGTATACCCCGTTATAGCAGATAGAACTCTGGAGGGTAGTGGCGTTTTTTGTTCGGCTGGCAGTACTCTGGGGTTGGGATCGTGTGTTTCCGTTGTGGCAGCGAGCCATACTCGAGTCCTGTGTAAGAGCCCTAGTGTACCCGAGTGCCCGGTCGTAACAAATGGCGACCTTGCTTAGGATTTTGTGAACAGTATAATTTTTTGCAGAGTTGTACAACATTTGTTTGTTGGTACTTTAGCGTACATATTGAAGAATATTTTTTTTTGTAAGGCAATTAGGAGAGCATTTAAGAGACTCCAGTTAATTTAGTAATTAGTGCTTGCATAAGGGAGTTTAACACTTTTGTCTCGAGAATTTTTTGGTGAACTTCAGTATGTCGGGCCCTAGTACTGACGAGGAGCGAGAGATGCTAAGTGAGGAGGTGCCGTTAGTAACTAGTGAGGAGGATGCTAGACTTTTTGTGAGTAAGCAGTACCATGTGACGGAGGAGAGGCTGACTGGGGTGAATGTTTATGGCTTGCACCTGATAGCCAAGGTTTTGGGCAAATCCAATGTAGTAGGGATGTCCAAGGGGGAGCTGATTTCCTGGGTGTTGTGTGGGCGACATGGGGTTTCGGAGGAGAGGGCGTTTGGGGGGGTTCCTCCCCAGATCCCCTCTCACTCGACTCCCACAG